>JAJQOW010001612.1:0-40548 GCA_037975125.1 Latrodectus hesperus
AAATTGAGTAACAATAAAAATACATAAATTAAAATTTTATTTTCATTTAGTGTCACTCATACATACATAGCAGTGCAGGCAAGCCTTGGACTGTACCTTTAGGTTAACGGGTTTGGAATACTCGCCCATCACCAAGTGCTTCGTCATTTTGAATTCGGTCAGGTGACAAGGTTACATCTGATCTGGCACTCTCCTCTTCATATCCATGCCACACAAGCGGAAGGACTTTGGACGTCACATATTAACGTGGACACGTCCCCAACCCACGGAGCTCCAGCAACCCAGTGAGGGAGGGTACGTGGTCACCCTCCCAATCACTGCCCGTGGAAGACGATGTTTCACTTTGCTTATCTTAACGGGAAACGGCATGAAGTTACTGAGCCACTGGAACTCTAGTATCACTCTTAATAAGATTTAAATGACGTATCAAGACATACGCCTGACAGTATTATATGATTAGATTAACCATGAATAATTTATAGAACTTGTGTGAAAGAACCACAATAAAATTGATGCTTTTGCCGATTGAAATGTAAATAATGTTCCTTTAATATTCGCTTTTAAATAGTTTTTGACAGTGCTATTGTTATTAATCACAGTCTATTCCATCTACTCTAACTGGAATTTCACCTCATTAATTTATGTTGTTACTAATGACACTTGGACAAGCCAAGTTCGCTATGCCCTGGCTATGCGAATTTAAGTCAATAGGGAGTGTCTTTCGTTTTTAATAAGAGCACCATGAAGGTGAAAGTATGACTTTTCTCTACACACATGCCATAGGGACCCGTTTATAGGGTAGGTAACCATTCACACCTCATTCATACAAGGAAAGGACAAAGACAGGATAGATAGAGAGAGAAAGTACATCCATGCCCGAACTGGGATTCGAAGCCAGGACCTACTTATCCGCAGTCAGGCACGGTGACCACTAGACAAGTTGGGTGGCCCATTAATAATTATATAAAATATTAAGCTTGAATTGCTAAATAACCATTGCATAATTAGTTTTTCGAATATTTTAGACGATTTTTACATTTAAAGTATTTTTTGATCGCCGCAAACTGCGTCAACTTACGACATTAGCCACAAATTAACATTAAGATATTGTTTTTTCAAACTGGACTTGAAGAAATGAAAAAATTAACCATGATTCACAAAAATTTAACGGAATTCCTTACAGCTAAATTACTTTCAAAAATACCAGAAATAATATTATGCAAATCGTACTGTTAAAATCTTAAATATCAATTACAAAAATCGTACTAATTACTTATTTTAGATACTATTTGTTTCATGCAAAAAGGTTTCAAATTGATTGTAAATCATTCAACTTACTGAATTTTAAAACATTACTTTTTATTTAATGAGCTCAAATTATTTTTTTCATTTTCTATATTAAAAATAACTGAATTATGAGTAACAAATCAATTCAAAACATTGCATGCATATACTTTTAATAGTATTTTTTCGATTATAAATTCTACTGCAGTTTAAAAAAGTTAATTTTTTAATTATTTATTTATTGAAGGCATTAAAGAGTTTTTTAAATTCTGAAGACAAATTAATAATCTACTTTATACCTTTACAAATCCAACCATTGTTAGCCAGATATTATTATTAAATATGTTTCAGTTTTTAATATTTTATTCTTCTTTCTGTTTTTTAGCTGCAAGTAAGAAAACAGTTGTAGTTGGAGCTATTCTAGGAACTCTACTTGGTGTTGTAATCATTATGATGATCGTTTATGTTTTAAAGTAAGATTATTTTTGTTATTTAAGATTATTATATATCCAATAAAAAATAGTTTTTTTCTGAAATTGAGAGAATCATAAACCTTTATCAATTTTACTTTTTGTCCCTGGATATTCATACATTTAAATAAATTATGAAATACTAACAAAAAAGAATTTCTTATAAAATCTTTAATAGTAACTCCATCAACTTGGAGCATTTATTTAAGCATTGCAGGTAATAACAAGATGGAGAAGAAACTATGAAAAGTAAAGAATTCATTTCTTGTTTAAATAAAAGTTACAAATAAAATCTAACAAACCGCGAATTGTATGATTTTGATTTCTACAGTAACGAAATTCATCTTTAAAAACATATCAAATAACAGATAAATTTACAATATTATAAAAAACTGACATATAGAGTTTTCATATGTATATATATATATATATATATATATATATATATATATATGTATATATATATATATATATATATATATATATATATATATATATATATATGTATGTATACATATATATATATACATATATATATACATATACATACATATATGTGTATGTATACATATATATATATATATACATACATATATATATATATATATATATATATATATATATATATATATATATATATATATATATATATATATATATATATATATGTATATATATATATATGTATATATGTATAGTGTATATATATATATATATGTATGTATGTATATATATATATATATATATATATATATGTATGTATATATATATATATATATATATATATATATATATATATATATATATGTATATATATATATATATATATATATATATATATATATATATATATATATATATATATATATATATATATATATATATATATATATATATATATATATATTACATTTTCAATATATAAAGAACTTTATATCAATTGTTTCATTATTTGATGTCTGTTGTGTTTTTTCGTTCACCAATATGTTTTTGTAAGATAATAATTTATACGAATCCTTGAGCTGTCAATGTATTTTTCAATGTAAATAGAATTATAAAAATGAAAACCTTTGAAAATATTAGTCTTTAGAATGATATAAAATATAATAATGTTACACATGTAAAATTTAAGAAGTATATTTAATAATACTTAGTAATCATGGATACTCCGCGGAAACTTTATTTTCCTATGTCGTAGGCAAATGTAGAATCTAAAGTTTATAAATATAAAAAAATCAAATAGAAAAATGTTTAATAATATTGTTCCAAACACAAACTTATTTAGTTTACAATATATTATATTATTTTGTAGCCATTTTGAATAATCAAACTATGACTCTTGCTTAAGATAGTGGCACGTAGAATTGCATTCCATGGGATTCCCCCTGCCCATTGTTGAATTAGAGGCACAGAAGAGAGCTTTGATTTGAACAACTTCTATCGAAGCTCCCTTTCTAGCCAATGCATCATCCCGTAAATAGACCTCTTTATTTTCCCACAACTAAATTGCTTATGAACGTGACTCTTAGTAACACTTTTAAGCAGAGTGGGATTCAAAGAACAAGGAATAAGAGATGGGGAATTCCTGGGGGAGGAGAGAACTGGTTCCAGTTTTCCAAAAAATAGTGCGCCCTCTATTTAGAAGTGCTATTTAGAATGGCTCAATTTATAAGAAGTGGTTCTATTTAGGGACTAACTGGACATGATTGCTTACTGCACCATCTCTATAGAGGGCCTGCGTTAAAAATCTTAAATCTTGGTTAGTTAGGGTCGTTGTTCTTATTATCTGAAGGTAGTGAGTTCGGATCCCGGCCAACCGAAGATCTGTAGTGTTCGCTAATGGCGGCTGGGGTGCGTTAAAACTGGGCGTGAGCGCAATGTCCTCCAAGTGAAATAATACCTCTGGGGATGGCAGGCAAAGTATTAGGTGGTGTTTTGCTTGGTCCCTGCTTCAAAATTACGAAGTCTCCACCCAGCTGCTTTTATCTAACTGGTAGAGCCCAACTCAGGGCTAGGTACAGGGAAGCATGCTGGTGCAACAACAACAACCATCTCTATAGAATTATAAATGGTGGATTTCCCAAACTGTGGTTCGTGGGACTCTAATCAGCCAATGATTTTTGAACATTTAAATAATTGTGCCGTACTTTCTTGGTATGAGAATATTGCCAAGAAGTATTGGATGGGCAGTGAACTTATAGCTTAAGTGCTAAACGTTTGGAATTTGTAGAATATATTAACATTATCTCTTAACTATAATAATGGTAATTTTCGGGAGAAACGCCACTCTGCTTATGCATTCAAAAGTTAAATTTTAAAAAAAAGTGAGGCTTTTACATGCGCTTATAAAAAGCACAATGAAAGGAATGTGCGAGTAAATCTGTGAAAATAATAACATTATGGAAAAATTCTTATGCAGTGTATTATGACTATTGAACTTTTGTCCATAAATAAAGTGCAATAAGAAAATGAATCTGAAAATTTTTGAGTCTTAAGCTATTTTGAGTTTAATTTAAATGCTAAAAGAGGGCAACCACTTTTTCTTTCGTAAAGTACAGCATTTTTGTAAAACATACCAAGTTATTCAAAATTGACGTAAGGGAATAAATGAAATTATTTAGCGATAAAAGTCAGAATTTAAGATTTTTAACGCAGCAAATATAGTTTGTTAATTAATATTCAAATTTTAATTTCATTTACATATTTTATAATGAATTTCCATTATTTCTTTTTTACAGGCATAAGAAAAATTCCTATTCTGAAGACTTCACACCAGGTCCCCGAATAGACAATGCAGAAATGGTAAACTTTATTATATTAATGAATTTGGGTTTCTTAATTAAATACCTTTCCTGAAAATCACTTTTATTCTCACATATAATATGCAACTCATATATGAGATAATTTTAATAATCTCTGATTTCATAATAATCGCATTTTGTCTTGATATCGTGATAATTCATGGATATTAGGGCATTCAAATTATGCATCATGTGTTTCAATATTGGTGAATGACCTAATAAAAGAACTAATTTTTTTAATAAATAATTTACATTAATAACAATAATATATTTTAAATTTAAGAATTTACTGGAAAACGCAAATACTAAAGGAACTTGTAAAACAGCAAATAATTTTATTCTATTTTTGAGACAAAGTATTCTAGTTTCTAAAAATCATGTAAATCTATTTAACTATAGAAGATCATTTCAAAATGTTTACTGTTTATAATTTATCATTCAAATGAGATTGGATATCTAGTTAGTTGTTGAGATTGTTCATTGTTCATCTGATTTTATATCCATTCTATTTCTATATATATATATATATATATATATATATATATATATATATATATATATATATATATATATATATATATATAGCTATATGATATAGTATATATATATTCAGTTCATCAGTATCATATATCATATCCCATTTTGGGCATGGATGTTTGTAGTGGTTCGGAATCCACTTTAAACCGTAGGTCCAGGTCTAATTAGCCTTTATGTGCAAAAAAATAACCGTTGAGCGACAAACACACACACACATATATATAATTTTAAGCGTCATTATAATCTTCAGACATTCGTTTGGAATGAATAGGTCTGTCTGAGTTCTGTGTGAAATTCTTCTGTAAGCAATTGATTGTCTTGTAAACTCTATTCAGTAAACCTATCTATTCTTTCTGTTTAAACCTTAAAAGAAATGATCTTTGTTATTAATGCAGTTTGATTTTTCTAAATTTGAGACGAAGAGATGATCTTTGCTCAGTCTTGATTTTCACGTTCTTTGAAGCGTCGAAAATATCAGATCTAGTATAACTACGATTGAGCAATGTGAATTTGATAGTTTCTTATATATCTTGCTTTTTAATATCGAATACGCTATTCTTCTTTTAAAAAAGTTCTGTTATAAGGTAGTTATGATTTCAGTGGTTATCTACGACACAGTGCCGTTTAGTTCCTAGTATAGAGCCTCAATACTCATATGCATTACAGTGGTTCATTTTTTTATTTTGAGGCTGAACGAAACTTTTATCAGCAGGAATTTAAGTAATAAATATAGATGGCCTTGTTTGGTCTCGCATGGCCATTTGCGATTTTGTTCTTGCTAAATTTCCAAACAAAAAAAAGTCAATCAAATATTAATTTTTATTCATAAAAATTGTCTTAGTAGCAATATTGTTAATTTATAGTCATATAAAATTATATGAATATCGGTTGAATTCATATCCTTACTAAATTCAAACCAAACTAGCAAATGGAACCCATTTGAGAAAATATTTTTTGTTGAAAATGGCTTCGGCATTTGACAATACGAACATCAACAGAGTTATAAAAAAAGAAGGCAAGGATTCATATGTAAATACAACTCAATATTTCATATGTTCCAACATGACATATCGATTTTAAATCGGAAAAAGTATTCTTAATTTAATTATCGGAATAAAAGGGAACTAGTTTACAAAATTCATTAAAATCACATTGTTTCATCCGTCGAGATTTTGTGTCCTTTAGAAAACAATAAATGAAACAAAAATGTACTACTGCGGTGTGGCATTTCTTTAAGAAATTTTTTATAAGCACCTGTGTGTTTAAATTTTTAAAACTCATTTGAACTTTTTAATCCGTATTCAAAATAGGCTTAAGCAACTCTCTATGAGAAATTTTAATATGTTTGACTCAATCAAAGTCGATATTTATTTCCGGTCTTCTTCAAATGAAATATAAACTTTTTGAATTTTAGAAATATTAGTAATTTAGTGCTTACATTTAGTTTAAAAGCAAAATGTAGTTTTCTTCAGCACAGCAATCTGCATGTCATTCTTACATCAAATATTTCTTCCTCTCTAGATGGAAAGAAGACCAGTCAGGGGAGGAGGAGGAGGAGTCAACAACAGAGCTTATCAGTGAGGTACTGGTACAACAAGTGATGTTATGTACATTCTGCACCATAGTCGAAACTGTTACAAAACATTTTACAGCTTGATATTCATCTTAGAAATTTTAAAGGAATGGTTATTTATTGAACAAGGTTGTGGCGCTTGAGCGACATCTTCTGAACAACGTTCACAAACTGAAAATATTCTTGTATAAATAGTTCTAATAACCATACTGATTACGGTGCCATTTTGAATCATGATATTTTACATTAAAAAAAAACTGACTTTTATTTAGCTTGCTTGATTTATTTTTGTTGTGATTATGAAAATATTAATGATTCACTGATAAAAATTTAATTTGTTTCATGAAAAGCGAGTAAAATATGAAATAGCAGAAATTTACTGAATATATTCACCACGTAAGAAAATACACAGACTGATGGAAAAAGGAAAGATTTAGAGATTTTAGTTCTGTAACTTATTTTGTACATTTGTTTGCTTCACTTATAACAATTTCTCTCTTTGATTTTTTAGGCTCATATATATATATATATATAAATATAATAATTTCTATTACATTTGAGTTCATTTCTTTCATTGTAAAAGAATTTAAAATAATGCATTTCTTAGCATGTGGAAATAATAAAATTTATAATTCATGTACATAAATATTTTTAAATAAAATATTTTATTTAAATAATTATTTGTGTGTATATTTTTTGTTTCAAATAATGCTTTTAAAGAACCCTTTTTTATTTATGGTAAAAGAAATAAAAACAAATTTATGTGAATTACAAAATTCACGTGTTTACAGAAATAGAATTCTGAATTATTATACTGTGTAATAATTCTCTTCCTCAGAGGTTACAACCTTTTGGAGAATTTTTAGTCTCCATTGGACTCAGCATAAATGTTCATTTCTTATATAATTGAACAGTTTTTGAAAAACAGTATTTTTGTCATATATTTAATAATTGTAAAAATTATTTGTTCTTATTAAATACGAATGCAATATATGTACAATTAATTACTTTTATGAAGAGAGCATTTCATGAGTATTAGTTGTTATTTTTTGAATTTTATTTTTTCTTTTCTTATCTACTTATTTCCCAAATTCGTATTTACTTTGTAATTAAAAGTTGAAGGAAAAGGTATGGCCGAAACGAGATTGATTAAGCACATTTACTTCTATTTTCTGTATGCTTTTTAAGTAAATCAAGAGGAAATCATAATATTCTGATACAATGATATAATCATAATATAATGATAAATCTGGTATAATCATAATATAATTGATATAATCATAATATAATGAAATATCTGATACAATCATAATATAATGATATATAAATTTGATATAACCATAATATAATGATATATCTGATATAATCATAATATAATGATAAAACTGATATAATCATAATATAATGATATATCTGATATAATCATAATATAATGATATATCTGATATAATCATAATATAATGATAAATCTGATATAATCATAATATAATTGATATAACCATAATATAATGATGTATCTAATATAATTATAATGTAATGATAAAATGTAACATGCATAAAATTAATAAAATAACGTTTTGATTTAGATAGACCCCACTAAAATACCTAATCAAGGTGCTCATTGTTTTTATTTACATCTTGTTATTGCGAAAACCTGATTGGTCGAGGATTTGAAATTTCATTTGATTATTAATAAATCAATAAGAAACCTTCTTGACAGAACTTATACATTTCAAACTGGTATGTCTGAATGTCTACTCTAAAATTTAAAAGTCTATAGACACAAGAACCTGTTCACAAATGGGACTTTTCATCACTCAATTACAATTTAAATTTAAAGTATACTATTTTTTACATAAATTAGGTGAATCGCTTACTTGTATTTTCAACTTATTAGCCGATTAGCAAGTAAAATTGTAAAGTAGAATATAACGTTAGGTATATAAAAATTATATCCATTACAGGTAAATACAGATTCATGGTAAATGCATATAGTAAAAAATATAAGGAAAAAATTCAGTAATTTATTCTAAAAAATGCAAAATGTAGTAATGTGTGTATTTAATTGTAATTTAACATGCTGTGAAAAAATCTTACACTTAATTGAATTACACTAAAAATGGTTTTTCTTTAAGTTTCATTGCTTTTTATAACTTTTATCGTGAACTTTCAGGATAGTGGTATAACAAAGACAATTTTACGAATGATATTCCGTTTCAAAATATTCTCAAGAAGACTTATTGATGGAAAACGGAAGATCTTTTCGAAATGCAACACTTTTTATTAGTTTCACTCTGGTTCAGACAGAGCGTAAACTTTTAGCTCAGAATATTTTATCTAAAATCATTTAACTTTATCACTTATTTTCACTATTATTTATTATTTTTTGAGATTATGCGAATTATAAATTTCTAAGCGATACTAACAAATTCAAACCTACAATTCTATTTAATTTGATATTTTTTTTGTATTCTATTGATATTCTATTTAATTTGATATAAATTTCGTGCCTTGCTTTAAAGAATCGTTAGATTCATTTCTTGACAGTAAAAGATAATTTTATTCACTATTGGTTATTATTTTAATTCAGATTATTAATCCTCTTGAAGAATAATTTTTTAAAGTTATTTTAAAAACACATAAGTTCTTTTTTAAAATTTGATTCAAAATTTACCATAATAATCCTAATATTCATCTTAAATTCCATGGTGCGCGCTTATTCGGCAACACGCAAGTACAGAACATTGACTATAACCGGTTAAGTGTAACTATACTTGTGGTGATCTACTTTATATCAATCCGCCGCAGAGACAGAGATTCATTCTTTCCAACAAAACTGTCCTGGGCAGCAAAAAATGGTCTACTTTTGACAGAGAATTGCAAGCCATCTATGCTACAATCAAGCATTTTAGGCACATGCTTGAAGGCCGCTCTTTGACAATTTTCACGGCCTATATACCCTTAGCTTTATCGTTTCATCAAAAGTTTGATAAATGTTCGCTTGGAAAGCAATGACACTTGGACTTCATTGGCCAATTCAATACTGACATTAGATTCATTAAAGGAGTTGATAATACTCCAGCCGGTGGGTTGTCGCGTATTGAAGCTATCAATATTCTTCAAGTGTTAGAGTGCAAAGAAATTTCTAGGGCGCAACAAAATGACACAGAGCTTCAGAATATCCTTAAGAATTTAGTATTAAAGATAAAGTTGATGACAATTCTTAACTCTGATACACTGTTATATTGTGACATAGCGACTACAAAAATTTGACTGGTATCAAAGCCACAACTAAACTGCTTACCAGCAGGTTCCTCTGGAAGTAAATAAATGGTGACGTACTTAGGCTTGCATACCATGCCACCGTTCTAAAGTTATTCGTCACACTTCTAGACCTGTCTCTGAAATCAACGTTCCAGATAGTCGCTTTGAACATGCATATTTACATGGTACGTCAGCTTCCATCTTTGAACAACTGCATGTAATTACTCAACATGATAAACCGTTTCACTCAGTAGATAGAGACAGTACCACTACAGGACATTACCGCGGATACTGTTGCTATGGCTTAGTACGCTCATTAAATTGCCTACTTTGGGACACTGATCAAGATCACTATTAATCAGGGATGTCAGTTTGAATCTCGCCTGTTCAAAGCCCTAGCAAACCGCAAGGTGTCAAACACATCCATAAAACTACTTTTCATCGTATGTGCAATGCCTGCTGGGAAATGCACACCGACCATCAAAATGTGCTTTAAAAGCTTTTCTGGGGGAAAAGTGGACTGAGAAATTACCTACTGTTCTTCTCAGCTTACCAGAGCCCTCAGAGAGGAAATTCGGAAGAAGACAGCTGAGCTACTGTTTGGCACAACACTCAGCCTACCTGGTGAATTCTTCACGCCAGGCTAAGAAGACGCTAACCAAGCTACGTTTCTCCAAGAATAGCATACCACGCATGCAATCACTGTTGCCACGACCAACAAGTAACCATGGTGCAAAGAAACCATTTGTTTCTCAGGCTCTTCAAACTTGCACCCACAATTTCATCCTGCTGGATCTTGTTCGAACCCCAATAACACTTCTTTATCAGTATTCATATCAAGCTTTGCGGTGAATGGACATAACATTCAGGATCAAAGTGAAAGGGGAGGAGCTGATAGTTCCCATTGGCAGAGTGAAATTAGCCTTCCTAGTTTAATCAAGAGAGCAATCAAAAATGAATTCAAAAAAGAAGGAAAAGAGCAACATCATTCTTCCATGAAGCTACATGTCCATAGAGAGGAACGTTGTATCACGTATATTGATTATATTATAGTATTCACAACTTTAGAATCAGAGTTAATTATGTTTTTATTAATTACAAATTCTATAGTTAAAATTTCAATTAAAACATGGTTTTTATTTTACGTTAGCTAAAGGCTGACGTTCTGAAATAAGTTTCATTCCTTCCGTGCGCCTGTTCTCAATTCTACCCCAGGCAAATATTCAATGGACATAGAAAATAACAATTTATATGTAGATAAATAGAGGGATTTCTCTTGTATTAAGGTTGAAAATGGTACCATGTTTGGTAGTCTTTTCAGCAAATTTCGCTTTTGACTTATAAATATAGCTGTAATGTAAAAGTAAATTCAAAAGTTTCTTGATAGTTATATATATATATATATATATATATATATATATATATATATATATATATATATATATATATATATATATATATATATATATATATATATATATACAAAAAGAGCAAAAGCCAATGTTTTTGCTTCAAAAGAAAAATCAAATAGTTTCCAACCAATCTCATACAGTAAATCATTCCTATGTAAAAATTAGTGTTATCTAAGTTTATTTGAATTGGCTACTGCTTTATAAAATTTAATACAATATCCAATGTATTACAATACTTTAAAAGTTCTTAAGCAGCAACTAAATTGTATTATTTTTGACTATATGTGTTGATGAAAGTGTTCCATGATAATTTTAATCTGAAATCTTTAACAATATAAAATGTTTAGTTTTTACTTTGATAGAATAAAATGTATCACTTTTTGAATTTAAAATTCAAATTATATTTAAAGCCTATTCATTTTATTTGAACTAGAAAAATATCAAGTAAACTTAAATTCAAAATGCCAAATTAAATAGATATTAATATAAAATTAAAATTTAAAAAAATAACTCTACAAATTTATGAAGTGATTTTTCCAACAATTTTGCTTTATTTATTCTTAAGACTTTATTTTTTTAGATTGTACAAAGAGACAAATTTTTAAAATAAATTTACAGCTTGTGGAAACCTATTAAATGATGTAAAAAATATGTGTTCCATTATTCAGTGCAAATCTGACTAATCCAATAATTTTGGTAACAACATTCAAAATACAACAAAAAAAATTAAAATAAATAAAAATCTGTAACCATTACTTACAAAATCTTCCTTAATTGAATAAGTGTGTTTTGACGTAGTTTTAAACTGTAAAGCATGTTTAACAGTTTTGAAAAAATTTTTAAAATTGTAAAAGCTTGCAGTTGTTGACATTATGATTGGGACATACCATTTTTGTGACATTATTGGTTGCGTCATCGAAATGGAAAAATACTAATACAAATTTTAACTAAAAATATTTCAATAAATTCACTTGAATACATTGAAATGAAAAAATTGGACATGCTGCGCCAAAGTTAGAAGAGAGAATAGAGGACTGAGGAAAGGAAGTCGAACCATCCGGTTCGTAAATAACTTTGTTTATAATTTGTACTGTACAGGTACTATGTAACCTTATTATTAATTATTAATATTTTCTTTGTAACTATTTTTTTAATCATGTGTAATGTCATAATGAATATAATGTTTGTTTGTTTTTTTGCCTAATTCTAACTTCCATTTTCTTACGTCCCCTACAAATGGCGCTCCAACTAGTGGCCCTTCTTACTGTTTTCGATTTAACTGATTTTGAGTTTTAACTATATTAATTTGTTAATTATAATTTCACATCGGAATTTCCCTGATTATGTGTTCATCCGAAATGCATTCCATTTCTGAATTTTCCTGAGTCATTTTTTTTGCATCCAGAAACGGAACAGATGTATTTCATATCGGAATTTCGCCGAGCTATATCGTTTTCATCCAGAAAACAGGTAAGTTTATTTTGTTTTAACAAATTTCATTATCATCCTGATAATGTTGGCATGTTGTAATAATAGCATGTTTTGTATTAAAACTAATCCAAATAACATAACTTTTATTTTTGTAGTATTAGTTCCGTTATTAGTCGTTATAACTTCTGTTTTGATTAAATTTTGTGTAGACGTGTGCATGAATGTTATAAGTTTGTCTAATAATACTGCATGTATTTGATATATATTTTTCTGCACGTCAATTTGCATGCATAGTGAAGTTTAATCTTTTGAAATGTATAATGTGTTTAGTAATATTTGAATAATGAATTTGAACTGTTTATATTGTAAAACAGAAGTGACTCAAAACGCAGTTCTATATTGCTCATGAACGGATAAAATCGAAAGAAATCGATTGATTTTGTTATTGTTTTAAATTAGAATAAGCTTTTGATATTGCATATTTAAATTAAAAACGGATTATATTTGTTTATTTTCATTGAAAGAATTCAGTTAGAATAATTTCTTTGTATAAAAAGAGTCAATGTTCTGTCTAGACAAAAGTATGGAAGTCGAAGTAACAGCTCCATGAATGTTGGTTTTGATAAAAATAAGTAAATATTTTATTTGTTTATTTTTAAATCACAGTATTTTATATTCAAAAGAAAATTTCAACTTTTTCTATCTATGAGGAATCTATTAAGTTTTAAAACGAAAACAAAACGAAATACAAGAATAATATTTCTGTTGTGTTCTATTCTATTTCTGTTCTATTTTGTTTTTACTCTAGATAAATTTTTTTATTTCTTTTGAAAGAAAATAATACTTTGTAGAACTTTGTATTTTATAACATTGCTAAAATAAGATATAAGAAATAAATGTTTTGTATTTATTTGTTTATCTTGAATATATTTTCTATGAGTATATTATAATTTAAAATTTTTTATAAGATATGGTTTTATTAAATGAAACATAAGAACATTAAATATTTTTACATTTAAAATAATTTGCTTATAAGTTAGTAATTATTAAACTTATGATGTGAAATTGTTTGTCAAGTGAAATGCAGAAATTAATTTTTGAATTTATTTACAAAATTGTAAATAAAAATAAAAACGCCATTATTTTTAGAAATAATTTTGTTTTCACTCAGAAGAAATAGTGTATTATTTGTTTAATTATTATGGAAGTAATTTATTAATTGAATGTTAATTGAAGTTGTTAGAAGATATTGCTTATTAATTATATTTCCTCCTTTCTTTTTTTTAAAAAAAGAAATAACTTTAGATATTATCATAACTTTTGATCTGTAATTTAATTTGAATTATAATTTTTAATTAATATTGCTTAACAAGTGTTTAACAAAACTTGTTTAATTGATTAACTTAATTTAAATAATAAGTTATAAAATAAGAACTTTTGAGATCAAGAATGGCCTTTTTTTACCGTGCCCAAAAAGAAGATTTAAGGACTTTAGCCGACGAGCTTGGTTTGGTAGTGGAAGATAATTTAAAAATAGTCCAATTAACAGATCTCACTAGCAAAGCTCCTAATTTTGATGAAACTATGATCAAAAGTATGCTTCAAGCAATCACCGCAGAGCGAATTGCAAAAGAAACCGCAGCTTTAAGAAAATCCGAAATAGCTGATGCGAAGGAAAAATTTAAGAAACAACAAAAATATGAACTGGAGAAACTCCAGCTTCAAATTGAATCTCAGCGTTTGGCAAGCATAGATCCTCTATCGTCAACTGGTCCTTCGGTAGCATGCCAGAAGCGGGATTTTAGTAATTTTAGCACTCTTTTACCAAAATTCAATCCGAAAAAAGAAAAACTAGGTACATTCTTCACAGTTTTCGAAAGACAAGTTAAATTTATGAAATTACTTGAATCTTCATGGATCCCTTACATAATAGACACCCTGCCATCTGACATTGCAGCTCTCATCGTTCGAGAACCTGAAGAAACCCAAGAATATGTGAAAGTAAAGGAACTACTTCTGAAAAGATTTAAATTGTCTGGAGATCGATTCCGACAACTTTTCGCTCAACCCGAAAAGAACCCAGAGAAAACATGGAGAGACTTCTTCTTTGATCTGTCTAGCTATTTTGATGGCTGGCTTGAAGAACTTAAGGTTCAAGATTTCGAAAAGTTAAAACAACTTATCATTGCAGACCAAATCAAGAAGAAAGTTTCCCCTGATGTTAAAGAACATTTTATCGATATTTGGTCTGAATTTATTTCCCAGGTTGATCTTGTTGAAAAATTAGATGCTTACAAAAGTGGCCGGTGTGGTGTAAAGAAATATCTCCTTCCAGTTCATCAAAAGAAGCAGTTTCCCCTTAAACACTTTACTACTCAAGAAAGCAAACCTCGACATGAAAGAAATGAGAATCTTAAGAAAGAGTAGAGCGAAGTTGCATGCTATGGATGTGGTAATCAAGGAGTTATTAAACCAAAACGCCCTACCTGTAGAGGAAAGGAAAAGAAAATATCTGGTACTTTAAGCAGCGTTATTATTCACTCGGCTTCTAGTGCACCCGCACTGATGGCAACGTTAAGAATAACTATCAATGGAGTCATGGGTACCGCTTGCGCAGACACTGCTGCAACCAACTCAATCGCATTAGAAACACTTTACCACATCCTGCAGAAACAAGGTGCAATCTTTGCCACTGTACACTACTAGTATCTTTAGAAGAAGGTTGTAAAAAAGAGAAGTTTACACAACAAAGGTAAAAATTCGTCTTGAAGGCCGTACGTTGCCTTTAAACCTCGTTGCCATCCCTGAGGCAAAAGGAAACAACACCCTGTTGGGAATGGAATTTTATGAATTTGGCAGGGATTATATTAAATTTGAAACGGAACAGTTGATTTTTCAATGATTAACCCAAACGACACTTTTCTTTTGAAGAGCCGATGCCAGCTCTTTGTGGGTCACTACAAACTAATGCTTCCCAAACGGTTGCACCGTTGACTGTGAATAAAAAAGGTAGTACTGTTGAAGATGAAACATTCCATTTGACTCCCACCCGGGAAAAGAAATTAAAGAATCATCCTCATCATTTGCGGGTAGATGAAGGTATTCTTCTGACTGCTGAACAAAGAATTGAATTAATTGAACTCTTATCCAAGTATGAAACTATCTTCAGTCCAGGGGGAGAAGCAACCCCATTTATTGAACATTACATTGATACGCAGAACCATCCTCCGGTTTCTGTTACTCCGCATCGAGTGTCTCCAGCTAAGAAAGAAATAATGCAAAATGAAATTTATAGACTCTTAAATGCAGGAATTATTGAGCCCTGTGAATCTCCGTACGCAGCACCTGTTGTGCTCATCCCTAAGCCAAATGGTGCTTATAGATTCTGTGTGGATTGCAGAAAATTGAATGTCATCACGAAGACAGACTCTTATCCTCTTCCACGCATAGATGATTTGCTTCAAGAAGCTAAACAAACTCGTTATATGTCGACCATCGACCTTAAAGCTGGTTATCACCAGGTAAATGTGGCTGCTATGGATAGAAACAAAACTGCATTTATTTGTCCTTTCGGAACATATCGTTTCATACGAATGCCATTTGGATTGAAAAATGCCCCAGCGACCTTTCAAAGACTGATAGACGAATTCCGAAGTGGTCTTGGTGACATTTTTCTTCGTTCCTACCTTGATGACATTATAGTACTATCAGAGTCATTCGAGGAACATTTAGAAAATTTAAGAGACATTTTTCAACGACTTGAGTTATTCAAATTAACATCTAACCGAGAAAAATGCAATTTTGCATGCTCAAAGATTAAATATCTTGTGCATTATATTACCCCTGAAGATCTAGAGGTTGATCCTGCCAAAACTGCTGCTATTGCAAGTTCAGTCCTTTCTGCAAATTTGTTCTTGGTATAGAAGGTTCATTCCGAACTTTTCTGAAATAGCCTGACCTCTCAGTAATCTAACCAAGAAATCCTCCTCATGGTGCTGGAAAGAACAAGAAAAAGCTTTGTTCCAAAAGTTAAAGACATTCCTTACTTCACCACCTGTTCTTAAGCAGTGTGATCCGAGTAAACCTTACATCTTGCGCACAGATGCTAGTGAGTATGCCTTAGGTGCTGTCCTCCTCCAAGGAAAATCCCTGGAAGATCAACATCCCATTGAATATGCAAGCCGACTATTAACCAGTGCTGAGCGAAACTACACAACTAGAGAGCGTGAAGCCCTTGCAGTTGTTTGGGCTTTAGGAAAATTCAGATGCTATATTGAGGGACAAGAAGTTACAATTGCCACGGACCATCAGGCGTTACGATGGCTCATGTCTTTAAAGTCCCCATCAAGACGACTTGCTCGTTGGGCTCTACAACTCCAAGAGTTCAACCTCCATATCGAGTACGTTCCGGGGAAAAGCAACGTGGTAGCTGACATGTTATCTCGCCCATCCTGTCACCAAGAAGATGACCCATGTGAGATATGTTCTGTGACTGATAACCAACTCACTGTTGTTTCAGTAGATTTTCCTACCAAAAGACCTAAAGAAATCAGAGACAGCTTCAAGATTAAAATATGAAGAAAATAATAAATGCCTTGGAAGCAGTCGACTTGACTGAGGAATACAGAAACTTGACGGAAAAAGGTTTTTTGATGAACAGAGGTGTCCTGTACAAATATGCACCTGATTCAGGATCTGATGAGACTCAGCTTGTTATTCCAGAAGATGCAAGAGAGCAGATTCTTAAAATTCATCACAATGATCCCACCGCAGGTCATTTCTGTGCTGAAGGCACTTTTGGTACAATTTCTAGAACGTACTACTGGACTGGCATGCGGAAATAAATCACCAATTATGTAAAAGATTGTATAGAATGTATGCGATACAAGCCCTCCAACCAAAAACTTGCTGGTCTGCTGCAGACTCCAGTACCATCCCAAAGGTTTAATACGTTATCCATTGATTTTTTGGCCCTCTTCCAGTTAGCCATGGGATAAAATGGATACTTATAATAGAACATGTTACTACGAAGTGGATCGAGCTATTTGCCTTGGAAAATGCAACAGCAAAAGAGTGTGCTGTCACTCTTGTAGAAGAAATCTTCATGAGATATGGAATACCACGCAGGATTATCAATGATAATGGACCATAATTTGTTTCTGCTGTGATGCAGCAACTATGTTATCTCAGAAAAATTCATCAATCCTTAACTCCAGTTTACCGCCCTCAAGCAAATCCAGTTGAAAGGAAGAACCGTGATTAGAAACCTCTCATTTTGCCATATTAGTTAAAAATCGGCATGATAGCTGGTCCGAGAAACTCCCTGCAATTCGATTCGCACTGAACATTTCAGAATGCAGTTCAACTGGAAAAACTGCAGCTTTTCTCAATTTTGGACGAGAGCTCCGTACCCTTGATGATGTTACCAACGACTTTCGTGGTATCATTGAAAATGATAACTTTGTCGTTGAAAAGACCCCATATCTAAAAAGGTTTGAAAGATTCACATCTAAAGCCAAAGAGATCTTTATTGAACAGCAAAATAAAAGCAAGGTTTTTGTGGACCAGAGAAAGAAACCAGCTCCTACATATAAATTAGGAGATTTAGTTTTGGTTAGGACACCAAATTAAGTAATAAAAGTGCTGGTGTTGCAGCGAAATTTTTGCCTCGTCGTGATGGACTATTTATCATCGTTACTCAAAAATCTTCTGTATTGTATTCTGTGGCAAACACAGATTCTCCAAATATACCAATAGGAGTATACCATACTTCGGCATTGACTCCTTTTCAAGGAAAGAAAACTTCCCCTATCAAAGCTTTAAGCAGAAGAGGTAAGTCAACAAAAATTAACTGTCCTTAAACTCCCACTCCTGCCATAGCTCATGCTCAAGAACAAAACCATTCCAGGAAAACTCCTGCTGACTCCTGGTCTTCGGGGTCAGACGGGGAGGTTGTAACAGATACATATTAACTATACTGACAATAGATGGCGTTACTGGCCAATACAAAATATTCTATATCCAATAGAGTTAGATGAGAGAATAGAGGACTGAGGAATGGAAGCCGAACCATGCGGTTCGTAAATAACTTTGTTTATAATTTGTACTGTACAGGTACTATGTAACCTTATTATTAATTATTAATATTTTCTTTGTAACTATTTTTTTAATCATGTGTAATGTCGTAATAAATATAATGTTTCTTTTTGCCTAATTCTAACTTCCATTTTCTTACGTCCCCTTCAATGTTAGATTTAAAAAGATTATTCATTTTATTGGAACTAGAAAAATAGCAAGTAAACTTACATTCAAAAAGCTAAATTAAATAGATATTAATATAAAATGAAAATTTTAAAAAATAACTCTACAGATTTATGAATTGATTTACCGACCATTTTGCTTTATTTATTCTTAAGACTTTATTCTGCGATTGTTACAAGGAGACAAATTTTTAAAATAAATTTTCAGCTTGTGGAAACCAATTAAATGATGTAAAAAATATGTGTTCCATTATTCAGTGCAAATCTGACTAATCCAATAATTTTGGTAACAACATTCAAAATACAAAAAAAAAAATGAAAATAAATAAAAATCTGTAACTATTACTTACAAAATCTTCCTTAATTGAATAAGTGTGTATTGACGTAGTTTTAAGCTGTAAAGCACGTTTAACAGTTTGAAAATTTTTTTAAAATTTTAAAAGCTTGCAGTTGTTGACATTATGTTTGGGAAATACCATTTTTGTGACCTTATTGGTAGCGCCATCGAAATGGAAAAATACTAATACAAATTTTAACTAAAAATATTTCAATAAACTCACATGAATATTTTTATTAAGTTTTTTTTTAAAAATAAATAACTACAGCAACACAAAATTGATCTTACACAGTTCTTACAAAAATAAGTTTATCTATCACTCTTGGAATTCCATGCTCATTGTATTCGCATTGTACAATGCATTTTCAAAGCTTGTGCTTTGCCCGCCGAAAGGCATTCTGATTCTATTTTTTCCTAGACGTCTTCTTTGAAACAAACATATTCCTATGACGAGGGCCACTATGACTAAGATAATTAAAGGCACAAAGATTCCAACAAGTGCAGGAAATGATAAACCAGTCGTTGATTCTAAATAAAAATGACAAATAGAAAACACAGCCATCAAATATTTAATAATAAAAATAAAAATCTATGACAATCTAAAGGAAATTATTTAATAATTTAAGGTATATTCATCAAAAATATGCCGTAAGTACACATAATAGAAAAATGGAATAGCGACTAATTACTAAAAAATTTTCAATGAATATCTTAAAGGCAGTAAACACACTTATATACATGAGTGGATTTTAATCTAAAGAATTTAAAATTTTTATACTTTAATGCGAAAATTTGTATAAGCAACTTAGCAATTTCATTATTTATGTAAATCATTGAATAGATCCTGTATTTTAGAGGTTAATTTTTGTAGTAACACATGATGTACACGTTAATGTTTAGTAGCAATACGATTAATTTAAATATAAATTTTGGAGTAAAATTTCAATATTTCTTTTAATATAAACACTTACAATACAAATGAAGAAATCATGGTATTTTTCCGCTATACCCCTTAGTTTGATGATCACAGTAATGGGAAAGAAAAATCATAAACTATTGTCATAAATATTCCATTTGCATCTTGTAATGTTTGAAACTGCTTACATTTTCAGAAACTACTAAAACACAATACAAACATTTTATTTACATTTTATAAACTAAACAGTTATCTCTTATTGATAAAACTTATTTCAGCGGCAATGTTTATTTTTGACGGAAACTGTTTAGCAATCGCATAGGTGGTCAATTTCGTAAGTAAAATGTAATAGTACCTTTTTTTTCAATGGGACAAAATTTAATTTTGCTGCATTAATTTTTTTTGTCCTTGGTGATGTGTGTCTGTCATGCTTCTTTTAACAAAATTATCACCAAGCATTCTTTTGCATTAACTAGCTGTAGCTTTGTTTAAGATTCAGTTAATATACCATTGTTTATCAATTTTTAAGCAATTTTTGCACAAAAAATCCTATTTAGTATATATTAAATTTTAAATAAAATTTTGAGCCAATAAAATCATCATACATACGTTAAATTATTTTCGCTTCTCCGTAAAAGACGTGCTGTTTCTTTCGTATCAAAAGCGAGGTATAATAAAAATACCGAAATTATTATAAGAAAATTATTTATTAAAGAAATAAGACTCAAATTATTCTCTGAAAACATAAAAAATTATAATAAATGCAATATAACTGACAAAGATTAAGGAGATTAGAATGAAATAAATACTGGTGAGGTTATTGTAACCAAGATATTCTTGGGATTCTGGAAGCTAGATGGGTAGATAGTTTCTAGGCTGAACTGCCCAGGAATTCTAGTGTTTCCACAGCAAAGAGCATAAAATATGATAAAAGACACTTATCTTGGATAAAAAAAATTGCTGCAAAACACAGAATGAGAAACACAGTCTGAAGCAACTGTAAATGACCTTCTCAAACATGAAGGGATAAGACCCCCTAAAGATTTTTGAGCAGTTTTATTCCAAGCAAGACTACAATCTTATTATAAAAAAACTGTGTAATGTGCAAGAGTGCAAGACATGTAAGATACGAATATAATTTCTTGATTACTGATAACAAAATGATATATATATATATATATATATATATATATATATATATATATATATATATATATATATATATATATATATATATATATATATATATATATATTATGATAGATATTAGGAGCCTCAGATTTATTTTTAAAGACCTCAATAAAAAATGTAAAATTTTCCCCTTTGAAGAGATTTGTTCAAAATTCTAATGCGCAGTATTTACAAATTATAACAGACCTTACCCAAACATTTTTCTTTGTTATCCTTTTCCTTTCCCTCCTTTGGTAGGAGATAACCATCTTTGCATTTGCAGTAATAATCAGTCTCATCTTTTACTATACATGTCGTTGTATATTTGTCGCATTTTCCATCCTCATCACAAGGTGTCTTAGCTGAAAACAATGTCAAAATATCATTATTAATTTTGATATAATTCTTAACTGCTTATGTAAAATATTAAATGAAACTAGGAGATTGAAAATTTCCTTATAAAATGACTAGAATTTAATTATATTCAACAATATTTCTATATTTTCAAAACTGTTATACTAAAGGCATTAATTCATTAGAAGTATATATTTATGAATATAAAAATATAAAATTTGTGTAAAATCTCACCTACCAGAAAAAATGATAACAAATAATATGATTTTTCCTCAAAAATAGGAAATTTATGAATCAAATATAAAGCAAAAAAGCAAAATTAAAGCAAAAAAATTTAGCTTTACCATTTATTAATAATCTTTAATGATTATTATGACATTTAATAATTTACTTGGCTGGAAATGTTGACAATTGTAAATATAAATATTTCATCATGATAAATTTTAGAATTTCATTGCACTAGTTGGTAAAAATTCTCTAACAGAAAATAAGTCAATAATGTATGTATACAAGACAGATAAATTTATTTCTCTGACAGTTTAACTCTGCTTAAACTTTTTAACTGAACGTTAAATCATTATTACCATATTAAAAGTCGTTGTATACCTTTTATGTAAAAGTATATGTATAGAAGCCTATTCATCTGATAGAAGATATGTTATAAAGAAGGATACATTATAAGGAGAATAATGAACTGACACAAAGGAACAGGATGTCAGTTCATTATTCTCTTTATAATGTATCCTTCTTCCCCAAGAAGTTTCTGTACTTGTTTTGATGTTTTTAGTTATTAAACAGCACTTGTTCAAAGTATACCATTGAAAACTAAATAGCTTGTTACAGCACTTCAATAAAATATGGGTGACAAAGCCTCTATTATTTTTATTATAATTTTGGCTGCAATTTTTAAATTGGCATGCAAAATTATTTTTATGATATTAAAGGTGTCTGGTATTAGAGTAATAATGAAGTTTATATGTCATTGACATCGCTGCAACACAGTTACTTATTTGATTAACGAGCACACTAAAGTTTATGTATGTTATTTAGATTATGCATTATAAACAAACTTTAATATGATTAATAAATAAGTGTTCTGTTCTGATGCATTTAAGGGATGAAAAAAGTTTAACGCTACTCCATTTTGTTCTTTTGATATTGAAAAATGTTTTAAAATATATTCAGAACATTATTAAAGTTGTAACCATGAAAATTAAATGTTGCTCTCTTTAAATTAAAAGATATGCACGAAAATGGTTACGACTCCAATGAACAGAAATACTCATTGACCTCAAGGGTAATAAGCAAATGTCCTCCATATTAAATTCTAAATATTTAAAGTAAAGGGATAGTAAATTTAAAACAACTTATATTTTTTTTATCATTCCATAATTTCAAACTCATTTAACTTCTCTTAACTAATCAAATATAAGAAAAAAAATTTAAAGCATCTGTAGCACTTGAATTATTTTAAGTACACTAAAAAAAGTTTTTATTCTCAAAAGATAATAGCTTAAGACTATGTATTTAAATATTACCTTGAAGTGGTGAAATGTTATATTCAACGAGGAATGTTTTTTAAATCATAAACAATTAGACAAAATTTATTCAAAATTCTATTCATTGCTTAAACTTAATGCTCTAAGTACGTCAAAAAAAATCAAAGGAAAATTCCAGATGCAAATCTTTCTGGGATTTTTAAGATGTGCACATGGAATTTCTGTCTTCCAAACGAGAAAATGATAAAAATTATTTAATGTTGTCATCTGTGTGGTTTTTGAAAAATAAAAAGTTACTAAGCTTAACTACATTGACCAGAAGAAAATTACTTACCGTTTCATTCGTGGCATAATCGCTATGATTCTCTAAAATCTTTTTTTTTTGTACATAAGTAAGCAAACTAAACAATACATTTTTCAAATCGAATAAAAAAATACCTAGACAATAATTAAAAATTATTTTCTAACTTTTTGTAGCAGAAAAAGAATTATCTTGAGGAACTCTTGTCCCAATGATGAATGGTTATATGTATCTCTGATTAAATCATCCTTGATTTTGCTTACCTAATCATGAAGAAAAGAAAAATTTCTGAAGGAAATGTAAAATAACTGATATAGAACGAGTACTGAATAAACCTAATTGTTTTTCAGTAACCTAATTTTTCTTTTTTAGGATACATTTTGATTACTGTATTTAAAAATATATGAAGACAAATTTTTATATATTACCATGTAAGAAAGAGAAATCAGGAAAAAGTTTCAGTAAAATAACTAATTTAGAATTGCTGAAAATTAATTATATATATTTTTTTGCTTTCCAAATTTTTGATTGGATAAATATAGATAGAACTTCTTCTTGATGGATAGAGTTTGTTCTTGTTCACTAAAAACAAATTCGTTTTATTTTCTTACACATTATTGCTTTTTAAAATCTAAAATTGAAGCTACTGCTGTTACAGTAAACGTCAATATACTTTTTGAATATTTTTATAGAATCAATTTCAATTTATACACTAACAGTCTACAGTAACACTCATGACGTCATTAACAAGGAAGCCAGTCCCTCTCCAACAACCGTAGGAATGAGACATATTAATTATGACTCTCATGTCTTAAACTTTCATTAAAATGACTTAACCCTGTTCCATTTAACTTTATTTATTTAGATTTAAATTTGTTTTAGTGATAGTATATAAATCTTTTGTGGGCTAAAGTTTTATCCTAGATTGTAATATATTACATTTGAGCTATAAAAATGTATTTATCCTATTTGATCACAAAAGAGCTACAAATCAAAATAAGTTATTATAATTATTTATCATGGTTCTAAAAATTTTTAATTAATATTTTCGAATTGTTTAATACCTTTTTATACGCAACAAACTATCGAAACAAATGTCAAACTGTACAATGTATGCTAAAGAAATTTTTAGCATTTATACTATAACTAGAAACTCAAAAAAAGTATTGTTTCTGAAGTAATTAGGATCAATATATCAACCTATTAAACGCATTAAAATATAATTCACTTTAATTGTAAAATTTTACGAGAAAATTCTTACAAATTTGATTTTTTTGCAGTCAAGGGAAAGAAGAATATTTATTCAAACAAAATATTGAATATCGCTAAACTTTAAAGGCATCTCTTAAATCATTGTGATCGTGAAGGAACAAAGTTTTTACTTTCTCTTGAATGCTCCCCCCAATCTTCAAACAATTCATTAGCAATTGGCGATTGAGCAGATTTCTGTTTTTATTTTCTGTACCATGAATTGGATTGAAAGAAAAATATATTGCAGTTTGTTGAAGACAATACTTCTAAAATGCTGGACACCTAAAATGTATAAGCGGGAAGAAACTAGCCTTAGTTAAAAGCTTTTATTTTGCAAGTAATTCACAAGTAACTAAATTTTCCGTTTTATAATAACTGCAGAACTGTGCGTTCTATTATTTGATTAAAAAATTGTTTTTTTGATGCGTTTCAGATAGCAATTAGCCCACTTTTTGTGGAAACCAGAGAATACGATTCCTGATCGAGACACTATCCATTATAATTACACTTTTTTAGTTTTCCTCTTCTACAGGTGTGACGTCGTAATTTAAAAATAGTTTCACAATCTACAGTCACTTAACGGCACAAGATTTGCAGCTTGTCTTAGTTTTTAATCTAAGAAATTTCTATTAAGATTTGTGTTTCGGTTAATTCATAAAACTGAATTAAGTATACTTAAAAAGCAATCAGAATCAATATAAATATTTACGTTTGATTAATTTTTTTTCAATATTCTTTCGTTTTATTTTTGGGGACTTCATTTTAATACCAAAAAAAGCTTTACAGAGACCCTAATAACTAAATTTATTTATGATATCATCTGCATCAGATGTAAATACGATTACAATATTCCTTCTATAATCATTTCCAACTGAATATCTGGGAATGAAACCAACATCACGTAAACATTTTCATTATAATACGTTTATTTCAGACCTAATTTAAGCTGAAAAGTAAATGATAAAAAATTGGTGACATCCACAATGTATTACATTGTGGATAAAACATCCTATCTAAATTATTTCCCTATTTTAATGCTTTGTTCAAAATAAAAATCGCAACATTCAGAGATTGTGATTTTGTATACATTCAAATCTACACTGATGATTCTAAATAATAAAACCAGACAGGAAATTTGCTGCTAATTTTGTTCAATTTGACAAAAACATTTCAAGAAAATTTAAATAATATTTAAAGGGAATTTATTAAACAATTAAAGTAGAAAATTTTATAATAAATTTGCAATACTTATTAAATTTACGAAAACATAATGCAAAGGTATATTTAATTGTATTTTTTAAAATATAAAAGTAAATTTCTGTCAAACTGTAGAATTAAAGACTGACTTAAAAAGGGAAATTAACCTTTAATTATAACTTTTTACATCAGACCACGTTAGATGTAAGGAAGGGATCACATATAAAACATATTAAGAATTAAAATTTTTGAATTAATTCTTGAAATAAGTCAAATTAATCTCTGGTTCTCAATAAATAAATAAAGGTTTGAGTACATTAGTTTTACTGCATTTCATTTCAACAGCAAATTACAATTCTCCCAAGAAACAGTTCAACAAGAAGAACCTTGTTGTAAAAGAGTGCTTTACAAAATTTCAATATTAATTTAAAATGAAATTTTTTTATAAGTTACCTTATTTTACTTTATCATAGCACATATGGTATTCTCTATTTGTTTTCCCAGAATAAAATAATGTACCTATCTATTCCTCCCATTTAATCAAATAGGAAGTCAAATAGGTTATATCATTTAATTCTATTGAACAATTCCAAAAAAAATATTAAGAAACTTTAGGTGTGAAAGTAATTCAATTCATTATTTTATAGAAGTTATTAAAAAGCTGTATACATCAATTGCAAATTCAACTGAATGAATGCTTACGAAAAAAAAAAATTCCTCGCCTATTTAAATCTCGTATGACATATTTATTTGGGAAGAGTTTATTACCAAAATAACATACTATTTCCTTCAACAAGAATAACAATTTAATATTTAGACCATTTCAAATGAAATTAATTATAGGATATGTAATGGATAACTTATAAACAATGAAAAAAATTATCAAAATTATCATAGAAGTTACATTACACATTATAAACAATTATACTTCTTCCTATCTCATAATTTCATGAGTTTAGAAGTTTACATAAAAATGTCATACATTTACAGCAATAAAATTATTTTTACTAAATTTTATTTTTTTAAAAAATGCGTAGAATTTTAAGAGATAGATGCACATAGACATAAAGCATCTATTTAACAATTAGACTTGAATAATTAAAGTAATAACAAGTGAATTCTCAATAACTTAATTTCCAATACATGGATGATTAAATATTTTAAACAAATTTAAAAAAATTTAAATTCTTTTCTTGAGAAAATTATAAAATATAAATATTACAAAGAATATCGAGGAAAAAATATTCAATATTCGTGACAAGAACCCGTATGTACTTCAACAATCAATCATTCACTTCTTAAAATTCTGTTTGTTATATAGATAATATTTCATTCAGATTGTTTTTTCATTTAAAAAAATACAACGTAATAAATTAAATCAATAAAAAGAATTTGCTTTTTTATAGTTTTTCTACGACTAAAAGTTAAATATTCAATGGTAGATAGTGACATATATATTTTATAATGTATCTAAATAAAATATTTCGCACCTAAAATCATACTTCGTATCAATAAAATTAGATGATCACAAGTTAAGTATTTTAGCTCTTTTTGATGAGCATGCCAAAAATATGTACAGTCTAATTATTTTCTTAAAATAATTCATACCTTTATTTAGAATAAATGACACATCATATACACTTATTATTTTCACAATACCATTACAAATCAATTCAAAACAAAAATGCTTACCTTCACATGCATCTTTATTTTCCTTTGGTGGATTTCCTGATTTGGTATGGAATCCTGGTTTACATTTGCAATAATAGTCATTTTTCTCCTTTTTACATGTCGTAGACTTAGAATCACAAGGATTTGGGTCACAAGGATCTGGAATTGGTATTGCTGCAAACAAACATTTGGCAACAGATTTAGCAATGCTTTCAAAATTCATTCACTCAATCAGTACTAACAAATATGGAATTCAATTAGAGTAAATAAACAGTAACCTCATAGAGAAACTCTAAATTTAAATACTTTTGCAACAATGGCAATTTTCTTTAATTAGGTTATAGTGCCAAAAAGGCATTTAGTTTAGTTATGTTCTTGATATAATTTTTACATTTTTTCAGATTTCATGGCACGTGACTTGCTTTAATTATTTGAAATTTTGAGTTTTTTGCGTTTACTTCTTTGCAACACGGGAATACATATTAAAGTCTATGAGAAATCCTATCGCTTTTTATTTTCAAAATTCTATTTATTGATTAAACTTAGAGTGTAAGAACATCAGAAATATCAAAGGAAAATTCCAGATGCAAATCTTTCTGGGATTTTTAAGAAGTGCACATGGAATTTCTGTCTTCCAAACAATATATTGTTTGAATATTTTTATAGAATCAGTAACAAATTATAGCGCCCCCTGTCTACAGCAACACCAATGAAGTCAACAAGGAAGAGAGTCTCTCTCCAACAACCGTAGGAATGAGACGTATATTGATATGACTCTCATGCCCTCAACTCTCATTGATATGACTTTTAAGTTTTATAAAGTTCTATAAAAGTTAAAAGCTATAAATAACTATAAAAACCTTAAGAATATATGAATCTCATTGATATGACTTAGCCATGTTGCCTTTAACTTTATATATTCAGATTTAATTTTGTGTTATTTTTGTATATAAATCTGCTGTCAAGTTTTATCCTAGATTGTAATAAATTACTATTAAGCTATTAAATTTTCCCTATTCAACCAGATAAGAGCTACAAATCAAAATAAATAATAATAATTATTTAATTTCTACAACTTTGGTTCTACAATTCTACAATTGGTTGAACAATTTTCTTCTACAATTTTGGTTCCACAATTTTGTAATTAATATTTTCTAATTGTTTAATACCTTCTCACCAGCAACAAACTAACGAAGCAAATGTCAAGCTTCATAATGTATGATAAAGAGTATTTTTACATTTAAACTAGCTAGGAACTCAAAGATAATAATGTTTCTGTAGCAATGAGTATATCAATATATCAACATTTCACAAGTATTAAAATATAATTCCCTTGAACTGTAAAATTTTACGAGAGAATCATTACCGCTTTTATTTTTTTTTCAGTCCCGTGAAAAAATATTTATTCAAACAAAATATTTAATGTCTCTAAATTTTCAATGCATCTCTTAAATCAAAGTGATTGTAAGGAAACAAAGTTTTTCATTTCTCTTGGATGCTCCCCCCAATCTTCAAACAATTCAATAGCATTTGGCGCTTAAGCAGATTTTTGTTTCTATTTTCTTAGCCATGAATTGGATTAAAAGAAAAGTATATTGTAGTTTGTTGACGATAATTCTTCGAAAAAATTGATCACCTAAAATGTATAAGCGGGATGAAAAGAACCTTAGTTAAAAGCTTTTATTTTACAAGTAATTCACAAGCAACTAAATGTTTAGTTTTATAATAACTGCAGAACTGTACGTTCGATTATTTGATAAAAAAATGTTTTTTTGCTACGTTTCAGGTAGCAATTAGCCCATTTTTTGTGGAAACCAGAGATTACGATTCCTTATCGAGACACTATCCATTATAATTACACTTTTTTAGTTTTCCTCTTCTACAGGTGTCACGTCGTAATTTAATAATAGTTTCACAATCTACAGTTACTTAACGGCTAAAGACTTGCAGTTTAGCTTACTTTTTAATGTAAGAAATTTGCATTAAGATTTGTTTCGGTTAATTCATAAAATTGAATTAAGTATACTTAAAATGCAATCAGAATCTACATAATTATTTACGCACGAGACAGTAATCATGTCTACAAACTGTTGAATGAATCTCTTGCTCTACCATTCAGCTGCCAATTCTATGTATTCAGATGGGTAAATATTGTCTTTAAGTTTTGTATTTAATTTTTGTATATCTGAATTTTATTTTTTGCACAACAATTCTTATATAGTTGCCTAATAATTTCGCTTTACTTTTAGAACTTTCAATAAAAAATTACATTAACATAATATACATGGTTTTCTCTATAAATGCAATAAAGAAATAAATGTATTATTAGTTTAGGGAACTAAATTTTCACGTCAAATTAATTTTTTTTCAATAGACTCGCATATTAATTTGGGCACTTCTTTATTTTACCGAAAAAGCTTTACAGAGACCCAAATAACTTAAATTGATTTATGATATCATCTACAGCAGATGTAAATACGATTACAATATTCCTTCATTATAATATTTTCCAACTGAATATCGGGGAATTAAACCATCATTACGTTACCATTTTCATTATAATGCGTTAATTTCAGACCTAATTTAAGCTGAAAAGTAAATGATAAAAAATTGGCGACATCCAAAATGTAATACATTGTGGATAAAACATCCTATCTAACATATTCCTCTATTTTGATGCTTTTTTCAAAAAAAAAATCAAAACATTCAAATGTTTTAATTTTGCAAACATTCAAATGTAGACTGATGGTTTGAAATAACAAAACCAAACCAGGAATGTGCTGCTAATTTTGTTCAAAAAGACAAAAATATTTCATGGAAATTAAAATAATATTTAAAGAGAATTTATTCCACAATTAAAGTAGAAAATTTTATAATTTTGCAATACTTATTAAATTTACGAAAATATAATTCAAGGGTATATTTAATAGTATTTTTTAAAATATAAAAGTAAATTTCAGTCAATCTATAGAATTAAAGAATTACTTAAATAGGGAAATTAACTTTTAATTACAATTTTTTTCATCAGACCACAGTAGATGAAAGGAGGGGATCACCTATAAAACATATTAAGAATAAAAATGTCTTAGTTACTTATTGAAAGAAATAAAATTAATCTCTGGTTTTCAATAAATAAATATAGGTTTGAGTATATTAGTAATAATCCATTTCATTTCAACAGCAAATTACAATTCTCCCAAGCAACAGTTCAACATAAATTTTAAAATATTGCTTTACAAAATTTTATATTAATTTTAATTAAAGTTTTTTATAAGTTACCTTTTTTTACTTTATCACAATACAAGTGGTATGCTCTATTTGTTTTCAAAGAATAAAATGATCCTTCCTATCTATTCCTCCCATTTAATCAAATAGAGAATCAGATAAGGTCATATTCTTCAATTCTAATTAACAATATGATTCCAAAAGAAATAATATGAAACTTTAGGTGAGAATATCATTCACTTCATTATTTTATAGAAGTTAAATAAAAAGATGTATATATCAATTGAAAAATTCAACTGAATGAATGCTTACGAAAAACAAAATTCCTCATATATTTTAATCTTGTCTGACAAATTTATTTGGGAAGAATTAATTACCGAAATAACATGCTGATTCCTTCAACAAGAATAACAATTTTATTTTTAGACCATTTCAAATGAATTAATTATATATATAGGATATGTAATGGATAACTTATAAATAATGAAAAAAATTATCAAAATTATCATAGAAGTTACATTGCACATTGTAAACAATTATATTTCTTCCTATCTCATAGTTTCATGAGTTTAGAAGTTTACCATTAAAATGTCATACATTTACAGCAATAAAACTATTTTTACTAAATTTTATTTTTTTAAAAAATGCGCAGAATTTTAAGAGGTAGATGCACATAGACATAAAGCTTCCATTTAAGAATTAGACTTGAATAATTAAAGTAATAACAAGTGAATTCTCAATAACTTAATTTCCTAAACATGGGTGATTAAATATTTTAAACAAATTTAAAACAATTTAAATTCCTTTTTTGAGAAAAATTATAAAATGTAAATATTTCAAGGAATATCGAGGAAAACAATGTTCAATATTCTTGACAAGAAAACGTATATAGTTCAACAATCAATTATTCACCTCTTAGAATTCTTTCTATTATATAGATAATATTTCATTCAAATTGCTTTTTCATTTAAAAAAAATAAAACGTAATAAATTAAATCTATAAAAAGAAATTACTTTTTTATAATTTTTCAGTCTAAAAATTAAACATTCAATGGTAGATAGTGACATATACATTTTATAATGTATCTAAATCAGATATTTCGCACCTAAAATCATACTTCGTAGCAATAAAATTAGATGATCACAAGTTATGTATTTTGCTCTTTTTGATGAGCATGCTATAAATATGTATAGTCTAATTATTTTCTGAAAATAATTCATACCTTTATTTAGAATAAATGACACATCTCATGCGTTTATTATTTTCACAATACCATTATAAAACAATTTTTAAAAAATGCTTACCTTCACATGCATCTTTATTTTCCTTTTGTGGTTTTCCTGATTTTATATGGAATCCTGGTTTACATTTGCAATAATAGTCATTTTTCTCCTTTTCACATGTCGTAGACTTAGAATCACAAGGATTTGGGTCACAAGGATCTGGAGTGGGTATTGCTGCAAACAAACATTTGGCAACAGATTTAGCAAGTCTTTCAAAGTTCATTCACTCAAACGTACTAATAGATACGGAATTCAATTGGTGTAAATAAAACAGTAACGTCATATAGAGAGACTCTAAATTTAAATAGTTTAGCGACAATGACAATTTTATTAAATTAGGTTATAGTGCCAAAAAAAAATTTAGTCTAGTTATGTTATTGATATATTTTTTACAATTTTTCAGAAATGATGGCACGTGACTTGCGTTAATTATTTGAAATTTTGAGTTTTCCGCGTTTACTTCTTTGCAACACGGGAATACAGATCAAAGTCTATGAGAAATCCTACCACCTTTTACTTTCAAAATTCTATTCATTATTTAAACTTAGAGAGTAAGAACATCAGAAAAATCAAAGGAAAATTCCAGATGCAAATCTTTCTCGGATTTTTAAGAAGTGCACATGGAATTTCTGTCTTCCAAACAATATATTGTTTGAATATTTTTATAGAATGAGTTACAATTTATAGCGCCCCCTGTCTACAGCAACACCCATGAAGTCAACAAGGAAAATAGTCTCTCTCCAACAACCGTAGGAATGAGACGTATATTGATATGACTCTCATGCTCTCACATCTCATTGATGTGCCTTAACCCTGTTCCCTTTAACTTTATATATTCAGATTTAATTTTTTTTATTTATAGTATATAAATCTGTTGTGTGTGCCCAAGTTTTATCCTAGATTGCAATAAATAACTATGAAGCTATTACTTTTTTCCTTATTCAACCAAATAAGAGCTACAAATCAAAATAAATAATTATAATTATAAATCATGGTTCTACAAATTTGTAATTAATATCTTCTAATTTTTCAATACCTTTTCACCAGAAACAAACGAACGAAACAAATGTCAAGCTGCATAATGTATGCTAAAGAGTATATTAGCATTTAAACTAGCTAGAAACTCAAAGATAATAATGTTTCTGTAGCATTGAGAGTATATCAATATATCAACATTTCACAAGTATTAAAATATAATTCCCTTGAACTGTAAAATTTTACTATAGAATCATTATCGTTTCTTTTTCTTTTGCAGTCCAGTGAAAGAAGAATATCTATTCAAACAAAATATTGAATATCGCTAAACTTTAAAGGCATCTCTTAAATCATTGTGATCGTGAAGGAACAAAGTTTTTACTTTCTCTTGAATGCTCCCCCAATCTTCAAACAATTCATTAGCAATTGGCGATTGAGCAGATTTCTGTTTTTATTTTCTGTACCATGAATTGGATTAAAAGAAAAATATATTGTAGTTTGTTGAAAATAATACTTCTGAAAAACTGGACACCTAAATTAAATAAGCGGGAAGAAAATAACCTTAGTTAAAAGCTTTTATTTTACAAGTAATTCACAAGCAACTAAATGTTCCGTTTTATAATAACCGCAGAACTGTACGTTCTATTATTTGATAAAAAAATTGTTATTTGCTACGTTTCTGATAGCAATTAGCACAATTTTTGTGGAAACCAGGGATTACGATTCCTTATCGAGACATTATCCATTATAATTACACTTCTTTAGTTTTCCTATTCTACATGTTTCACGTCGTAAATCAATCATAGTTTCACAATCTACAGTCACTTTACGGCTAAAGACTTGCAGTTTATCTTACTTTTTAATCTAAGAAATATCTCTATTAAGATTTGTGTTTCGGGTAATTCATAAAATTGAGGTAATTATACTTAAAATGCAATCAGAATCAATATAAATATTTATGCATGAGATAGTAAACATGTCTATAAACTGTTGAATGAATCTCTTGCTCTACCATTCAGCTGCCAATTCTATGTATTCAGATGGGTAAATATTGTCTTTAAGTTTTGTATTTAATTTTTGTTTAGCTGAATTTTATTTTTTGCTCAACAATCCCTGTACATTTGCCTAATAATTTCGCTTTACTTTTAGAACTTTCAATAAAAAATACAACATTGCTTTGACTTTTATGTGTTATAGATGGTTTTCTCTATAAATAAAATAAAAAAATTAATGTATCATTATCTTAAGAAAAAAAGTTTTCACGTTTAATTAATTTTTTCAATAGTCTTGCGTATTGTTTTTGGGCACTTCTTTTTCATACCGAAAAAAGCTTTCCAGAGACCCTAATAACTTAAATTTATTTATGACATCTTCGACAGCAGATGTAAATACGATTACAATATTCCTTCTTTATAATAATTTCCAACTGAATATTGGGGAATTACTTCAACATTACGTAAACATTTTCATTATAATGCGTTAATTTCAGACCTAATTTAGGCTGAATAGTAAATGATAAAAAAATGGCGACAACCATAATGTATTACATTGTGGAAAAAACATCCTATCCAAAACATTCCCCTATTTTAATGCTTTGTTCAAAATATACTACTGGCCATTAAACTTGCTACACCCAGAAGAAATGCAAATAACAGAACGATATTTGTTGGACACAAACATTATAGTGGAAAGAACCGGTGATTAGATTTACAGGAAATTAGGATGTATAGATCTTGAGAAATCAGTACCCAGAGCAGCCACCTCTGGCTGAATCAACAGCATTTATCAGCCTAGGCATGGAGTCAAACAGAGATTGTATGGCATGTACGGGGATCTCAGTCCATGCAACTTCAACATTATACCACAGTGCATTGACAGTAGTGGATGGTGAGTTATGGCGTGCCAATCGCTCGGCAACCATTGACCACACGTTCTCAATTGGTGACAGATATGGAGAACGTCCTGGCCAGGGTAACATTCGAACCTGTTCTGTATCAAGGAAGTTCAGAACAGTACGGGCAACATGCGGCCGTGCTTTATCCTGTGTAAACAAAGTATTAGGTAGGCCTCGAAGTTAGGGCACAGCCACGGGCCTTAAAACATCGGATATGTAACGTTTGCTGTGCAAAAGCCGGTAATGCGAACAAGAGGTGATCGAGACGTGTATCCAAAGGCACCACATACCATCATTCCAGCAGATGGGCCAGTAAGGCGATGTTCAATGCAAGCTGGCAATGCACGTTCTCCACGATGCCTCCAAATACGAATGCTGCCATCCTGGTCCTGTATACAGAACCGAGATTCATCTGTAAAGATGATATGAGGCCATTCCTGCGTCCAGGTTCGTCGCTGATCACATCATTGAAGGCGCTCCTGTCTGTGACGCAGCGTCAATGGTAGCCGAAGCCATGGTCGCCGTGCAGACAATCCATGCTGCTACAAACGTCGTCGAACTGTTCGAGCAGAAACTTGTTGCCTTGCCATTTACTCCATTTCTCGACTCAGGGTTCGTGACGTGGCTGTGCGATCCCTTGTGACCATGCGGATAAGATGACTGTCTTCTCTGCTGTTAGTGATGGGGGTCGCTGAGATCCTGCATGACATTCCGTATAATTGTTCCAGAACCCATCGATTCCATATTTTGCTAACAGTCATGGGGTCTCGACCGATGCGAGCAGCAATATTGCTGTACGATAAACCGCAATCGCGGTAGGCTATAATCCTTCCTCGATCAAAGTCAGACACGTGTTGATTGGCATTTCTTCTTCTTACACGAGGCATTACAACAACTTTCTTTGCTGAAAACAATGTTGAAACGGGAAATCAGTATGAGAAAACTGCTATCAAATTTCTGGTTTTATACACATTATAGGTGTCGCTACTGTCGCCTGCTTTGTACGAATGCGCTGAAAATCTAATCATTTGCATATCACAGCAAGTTCTATCTGTCATGCAAATTTGTGTGGTACACTTGAGTGGTATGCCGCTTTCCTGGTGTAGAATTTTAATGGCAAGTAGTGTGAAAATCACAACATAAAAATGTTGTGATTTTGCATACATTCAAATGTACACTGATGGTTCTAAATATTAAAACCAGACCAGGAATTTACTTCTAATTTTGTTCAAAATGACAAAAACATTTCATGGAAATTAAAATAATATTTTAAGAGGATTTCTTCAACAATTAAAGTAGAAAACTTTATATTAAATTTGCAATACTTATTAAATTTACGAAAATATAATTCAAAGGATTATTTAATAGTATTTTTTAAAATATAAAAGTAAATTTCAGTCAATCTGTAGAATTAAAGAATGACTTAAAAAGGGAAATTAACCCTTAATTGTGATTTTTTACATCAGACCATATTAGATAAAAGGAGGGGATCACATATAAAACATATTAAGAATAAAAATGTCAGAATTAATTCTTGAAAGTATTCAAATTAATCTCTGGATCTCAATAAATAAATAAAGTTTTGAGTACATTTGTTACACTGCATTTCATTTCAACAGCAAATTACACTTCTCCCAAGCAACAATTCAACAAGAAGAACCTTGTTGTAAAAGAGTGCTTTACAAAATTTCAATATTAAATTAAAATGAAATCATTTATAAGTTGCCTTATTTTATCATAACACAAGTGGTATTCTCTACTTGTTTTCCCAGAATAAAATGACCTCCCTATCTATTCCCCCCATTTAATCGAATAGAGAATCAGATAAGTTATATCATTCAATTCAACTTAACGATTCCAAAAGAAATATTAACAAACTTTAGGTGTGAATGTAATTCAATTCATTATTTTATGGAAGTTAATTAAAAAGATGTACATATCAATTGAAAAATTCAACTGAATGAATGCTTACGAAAAACAAAATTCCTCACCTATTTTAATCTCGTGTGACAAATTTATTTGGGAAGAATTTACTACCAAAATAACATGCTAATTCCTTCAACAAGAATAACAATTTAATATTTAGACCATTTCAAATGAATTAATTATAGGATATGTAATTGATAACTTATAAAATTTGAAAAAAATTATCAAAATTATCATAGTAGTTCCATTGCACATTATAAACAATTATACTTCTTCCTATCTCCTAATCTCATGAGTTTATAAGATTGCCATTAAAATGTCATACGTTTACTTCAATAAGATTATTTTTACTAAATTATATTTTTAAAATATATATATATATATATATATATATATATATATATATATATATAGATTATTAAGAGATAGATACACATTTACTTAAAGCTTTTATTTAAGAATTAGACTTGCATAATTAAAGCGATAACGATTGAACTCTCATTATTTTAATCTCAAAAAAGTATGGATAAAATAATCTAAGAAATATAATAAAATTGTAATTCCCGTCTTTAAAGAAAGCATTAAAAATACAAATATTTCAAGAAAAATTGAGGAAAACAATGTCCAATATTCTTGACAAGAACCCGGATATAGCATAACAATCAATCATTCACTTCTTAGAATTCTTTTTAATATATAGATAATATTTCATTCAGATTGCTTTTTCGTTTAAAAAATACAACGTAATAAATTAAATCAATAAAAAGAATTTATTTTTTACAGTGTCACCGATTAAAATTTAGACATTCAATAGTAGATAGTGACATATATATTTTATAATGTATCCAAATCAGATATTTCGCACCTAAAAACATACTTCGTAGCAATAAAATTAGATTATCACTAGTTATGTATTAAGATCTTTTTGATGAACATACCATAAATATGTACTCTCTAATTATTTTCTTAAAATAATTCATACATTTATTTAGAATAAATGACACATCATATACACTTATTATTTTCACAATACCATAACAAATCAATTCAAAACAAAAATGCTTACCTTCACATGCATCTTTATTTCCCTTTTGTAGTTTTCCTGATTTGATACGGAATCCTGGTTTACATTTGCAATAATAGTCATTTTTATCCTTTTCACATGTCGTAGACTTAGAATCACAAGGATTTGAGTCACAAGGATCTAGAGTTGGTATTTCTGAAAGCAAACATTTGGCAACAGATTTAGCAATTCTTTCAAAGTTCATTCACTCAATCATACTAATAGATACGGAATTCAATTGGTGTAAATAAAACAGTAACGTCTTAGAAAGACTCTAATTTTAAATACTCATGCAACAATGGCAATTTTCTTCAATTAGGTTATAGTGCCAAAAATACATTTAGTCTAGTTATGTTCTTGATATATTTTTTACAATATTTCAGAGTTGATGGCATGTGACTTGCGTTAATTATTTGAAATTTTGAGTTTTCCGCGTTTAATTCTTTGCAACACGGGAATACAGATCAAAGTCAATGAGAAATCCTACCGCCTTTTAATTTATTCGATTTATATCAGAATGCTTTGCATTTTGATATCGATTGAATAAATTAAATGGCACTACATTTTGACAAAGCGTAGTGAACAGTCTTACCATAGTCTAAGACTGATCACTACATAATGTCAAAATACATATCTTCCGTTGTTTAACAGTGAACAGGATTAAACTTAAGAACTTTTAATCCAAAGAAAGCGTTTTGGGGCTAGGTCCTGTGTAGTCACTGTGGATGTTTATAATTGCTGGAAGAAACTTTAGAACTATTCTTATACTCTTAGTTAAATAACAAACAAATTATCCTGAAATCTTCATTTGAAAACTAACATAGCGCAAAGACGATTTTGATATCATAAAATGCCAAATTATAACAAAAATTTAAAAAATTCAGTTAATTAAAATGCACTTCATTTATTTTAGGCTGTTTTTATTTGAAAATCTATTTTTATTATTGAAATTATTTTGTTTCATAGAATTTTTATCACGTGCATATCACGTGCATTGAGTTTAACTTGCATATTTTAAAGTAATTTATTAAAAATACAATATTATCAAAAAAGTAACCAAAATGGAGAAATTTCAGATACACTGTAGTACAACGAAGATTATAAAGGAGAAAATAATTCTTGCACACAGTAAGTAAGGGTTCTATTGACACCACGAAACTGCCTAGAACTAGGTAGAAAGCTAGAATTTGAGTAAAACAGAACTTACCTAAGCATTTTTGTTTGTTATCCTTTTCCTTTACCCCTTTTGGTAGAAGATAACCATCTTTGCATTTGCAGTAATAATCAGTTTTATCTTTTACCTTGCATGTCGTTGTATCTTTGTCGCATTTTCCATCACCATCACAAGGTGACATAGCTGAAATCAATGCCAAGATATCATTATTACTTTTAATATAATTTTAACTGCTTATGTAAAAATATTAAATTATTTTAAGAGATTTAAAGTTTCTTTATAAAATGACTAGAATTTAATTATATTCAAGAATATTTCTATATTTTCAAAATTGTTATACTCAAGACAATGATTTATTAAAAGTTTATATTTATGAATGTAAAAATATAAAGTTATTTGTGTAAAATGTCACATACCAGAAAAAATGATAATAAATAATATGATTTTTTTCATAAAATAGGAAATTCATATACCAAATATATCGTTGTTATTTTGATAGACGATTTGTGTTTCCTTAAGCGAAAGTTCTATTCTAATAGCTATATCACGGCTTTTGCCACACAAAATGATACAAATTGGGAATATACATATGTAACACACATATAATAGAACAGAATTGAATTGAACATTTTTAAATATAAATGGTTCCGAAATCTAAAAATATGCTTCAACCATCGTGATATGAAACTCCACTTGATGTCAAACAAACAATGTCATTTCAATGTTAAAAATTGCTTTAAGCACAAGTAACTCGGAAAAAACATGGTTGTTGTGTTCCAACACTGCTGTTTTGGCTGCATACAGATTCATTTATTGAGTGCCTAATTAATATCGCGACCATATAACCTTCGAGAAAACTCTCCATACCGCCTACCCTAGTTTTGCACGTGTCCTGGGTTCACCGCAGTATCCTAGTTGGTTAGGCCGTCGTTCATATTATCGGAAGGCAGTGAGTTCGAATCTTGACTTAAACGAAAAAATCTGTTCTATTCACTAATGTGACACGTTAATACTAATGTGACACGTTAAATAGATCATAATCTCCTCCAAGGGAAATAATAGCCTTGGGTGTGGTTTGAGTGCAGAATTGGGTCCCCTTGGTTTGGATATGAAATTTAATTTACCTTAGTTTAGCTTATATATCACCGATGGAGGTAATATTGTTGTGAACAGATGCAACATATATATATATATATATATATATATATATATATATATATATATATATATATATATATATATATATATATATATATATATATATATATATATATATATA
>JAJQOW010001613.1:0-40477 GCA_037975125.1 Latrodectus hesperus
TGAAATGTTATTAATAAAATTCTGATCATAAATAAGTCATACTGAAAATAAAAATATTCTATGAATTTTATAATATATTGAATAATTAAATATCTCTTTGAGTATCCTGCTTCAGTTAACATGAATATTTCCAATACCCCAACTGTTTGTTTAAAACTAATTTCCTTTCAGAACTAATGAAAAATCTATATAGATTAAGCTGTATGTCATTATTCTTTCGGCATGAAATAAAAACAGAAGTTCAATTTTGTAAGAAATCATGTTCTCAATGATGTTCAACCAATTATGAGAATACATAAAGCCCAAAATTAAAAGTATTATTTTAAAGTGGACTAACACTTTTCTATTATCCATGTAGTAAAACATCTTTTTCAAAACTTCTCACTTTTCAAAAGAGAGTGTCATAAAATCAGAAAACAGGTAAATCTACATTACAAAGATTAAACTAAGCGTTTCACACTTTTAACAACATTTAAAATTTCCAAAATTCATTTCTTCAAAGGAAAAAGGTTGAACATCATTAGTTCTAACATTGTTATATATTTCTTAATAACTTTATCAAATCCTTGATTATATAAACTACTGGCCACCCAAACTGCAACACCAAGAAAGACTAAAGATATCACAACAAAATTTACTTTCTAGAAAACATGTTGACCAAGTATCAAATGATTAAATTTATACACTTCTGAGAAGTGTGGTTCCTGCCAAAATCAATAGTCAGAGTAGACGCTATTGTTGGAGGTCACCGATGCCACATGCCTCAGCATTGATTCAAAAAGACTTTGATGTGTTCTTAAGGTACAGCAGACAAAGTAGCTTCCACACGTTGCGTTGCCCAACAAATGCGTTGCCAAAGTTATCTGGTGTGGCACTTGGGGATGTAATCTGGGTCAATCGTTGAGCAACTATGAACCACATGTTTTCTATCGGCGAAAGATCCGGAGAGCGAGCCGTCCAGGGAAGCAATTCAATCTGGTGATTGATGGAGAACCCTTAGACAATGCGTGCCACTTGTGGTCATACATTATCCTGATGAAATGTAACTGTGGACAAGCCCTGAAGTTAAGGAAGGACAACTGGCTCCGACACATCAGAGATGAGGCGCTAGCTATTTAAAAAATCTGCAATGCGTATTAGAGGAGTGCGAAAATGATATTCAATACCACCCCATACCATAATACCCGGTGAAATATCAGTATGGCGGTGCATAACGCAGCTGTTCAGCATCCTCTCTCCACGTTGTATCCAGACTCGAATGCGACCATGGTAGTGTTGCAGACAGAAGCGTGTTTCCTCAGTAAAGACAATTTCATTCCATTCTGCCGTCTACATCCTTCTTTCATCGCACCATTGGTGGCGGATACGTCCTTGGTTCTGCATCAAGAGTAGACGAAGCAATGAACGTCTTGCGAACAGACCACACAAGTAAGCGGTATCAAATGGTACGGGCAGACACTGAATAATGCGTTACAGATTGAATGTGCTATGGTATAGTGCGTGATGTGGCTGAGAGATCCGTCACTGCCATAGGCACAATTTGTCTATTATCACGTGAAGTGGTGCACTGAGGTGAATGCGAGTACTGAGGTAGTACTGAGGTATCTCCATTACAGTTATATGGTTTCGTCCAACACGACTACTTATTTCCTTGTAAGTTACTCCACAATCCCTGTAGGCCCCTATCCATCCACTGTGGAACTCGTATACTTGATCAAAAAATGATCGCCGCTTTCTACAAAGCATAATTGATATTTTTTGTGAAAACTAAAAAAAAACACAATTGCGGTACTTGAAATCACCGAAATCTCCAAGCCTTAAATAGCACTTTGAAGTGGTGCTTCAAGCGCGTGTGATATGTGTCTGCCCTGAAATTAAAATCATTTGCAAATCTGACCTCCGCTAATACATGTTGTTAATTTTATGTCATTTGCATGCTTCTTTCAGGGTGTTGCATTTACGGAAGCCAGCAGTATATATAATCAAGTATTTAAAACAATTATTAAGACTATATATAATTTAAGGAGAAAATTAGTAAAACGGCCAAAATATTTTATTGAATAACATTTATAAAACCTCGATGCAATGTAAAATCAAAAACTTTTCTTTTAAAATTAATTTTTTTTAATTTAAAATATAATTAATAAGAAAATCTGTACTCTTTAAAATATATATCTCATATATAATATAATATAAATAATAATCTCATATATAGAAATTCTATATGTATATATTTAACAAAACAAACAGCTATAAAATTGCAGATATCTCACAATATTTCTAAACAACGATTATACAGCAATCACAATTTTCATTAAAAAAATATTGTTTGTGTTATTAGCATCTTTTTGTGGTCTAATTCACAACAGAAATTTAGATACTTTTTTGTACAAACACTTTTTTAATTTATTTGATGATTTTTAGGCAATATTTACTATTTTGAAAATTAATTACTAAATTTTTTGATTTGGATTTCTTTACATATAAATACTTATGTGGTATATAAGAAAGAAAACAGGAAAAGTATTGCGTGTATAATGTAATAACTATTGTAGTTTTGTTTCAGAATATTTTAGATATAGCGAAATTAATATTTTAATTAAAAATTTTGCTTATAAATTACTGTGTAAATTCTATATACTTACTGCTACAGCACTACTCTTATTTGAAAAGTCAATGGGCTCGCAATACCAATTATAGTCATTAAACCAGCCATATAATGCAAACTAAAATATTATTAAACAAAAATTTATGTACTGTTAACATAATATAAATAAAATATATGTACTTATAATATATTATGCATATTATATACGGAAGTTGGAAAAATAAAATCAACACTTGCAAAAAATATGTATGTGTGTCACTTCTCTTTATTACTGCCCTCTAGGGCTGAGTTGTGCTCTGTAGCTTATGAGAAATTACCCACATCAGTCTGCTATTAGCAATATGAGAATTCAGTTGATAAATATAGTTCTGTGTTAAAATTACATGATGGGTGATTTCTCAGATTTCAAAAGAGGCAGTGCTGTTAGGTCTTTCTGGATATTCAGAAACGATAACGGCAACCCTTATAGTGTATTGAGAAATATATTATCCCTATACTATAATGTAGGTCAAGTAATCAATGTAACAAATTAATCAATATCAATAAGTCTATATATCTATTTATGTATGTATATATATATGTGTGTATGTGATAGAATCAGAAGGGTTTAAAGCAGATTGTGGCAAGAAAATACAAGAAAATTGCATCCCCCGTAACATCTAAGATGACAACACATCTACAGGAAGCAAGTTTTATCAAATACTATCAGGCGTGGACTGCATATGGCAAATATTCAAGATAGAACTGTTATTTCAAACGATGCAATACCTTGAAGACAATGCAATACCTTATTGACAATGCAAACGATGCAATACCTTATTGACAACACGATGCAATACCTTGAAGAGACAAATATGGTGTTTCGACCAAAAAAACATGAAATAAGAATAAGGGAGAAAGAATAGGGTCACAAAAACATTTCCTAAAAATATGTGTGTTCGCGCTGACATGCTTGCGTGTGCATGTGCATTTAGAAAACGCAGCAAGATGCTATCAAGTTGACAGCTTCAAACTAAGATTAAGAATTGCGCGGCTTAATAATATGAATTTGGGTGTGATATCACACCACGATATTGGCCTACTTGTTGTTCTGAGTTGTCGTGATACAGGAGAGAATAATATCGGTATTCTAATTTATCATCTACACCAAATGATGAAACACAGTTTGCACCATTTGGTGTACCCACTTTTTTATACACGAAGGGCAATTTATATGGAACCAATAGAAAAATGTAAATTCCTAAGCATTAAAAGCTATCTTTCCAGAGATGTAAATCGAATATACAATTATTTAACTGAACGCCAGAGCTAAGTATTTAATTTTCAGTTCGGTTTCCTATTCTTGTAACGATATGATTTGGGTGATAACTTGTAAATTATTAATTAAGGACAATTATGTTTAAACAATATTATAAATTCAATTTTTTTATGAAATCTGAAGCTTACACATTTTTTTATATTGAAAGTTAATTCATAGTAAACGACACAAGATGTTAATCAATATTGTAATATATCAAACAAATTATGCCATTTAAATATCAGTGTAAAATAAGATACTAACGTTAAGACCAAATCTAATGTAACATGATAAATTTCTTCATAAATATGAATTTTCAAAATAAATGATAAAACATAGTAAAACAACAGAACTTTTTTTTAAAAATTTATTTTTTTAGCTAAATTTTATTATTAGTTAAAGACGACTAAGTTTTAAGTAATGTAATACATGCAAATTGTTTTTGAAATCTGAAACTGAATTACATGAAAACTAAAATTATGTAACAAATTACTAAAAGTATTGTAAATATAATGTATCAAACAAATTAGTTCTATTTATAATGTCAGTGTAAAATAAAAACTAGTTATAAAATTTTTAGTTCTATAATGATTCTTGATGAATTTCCTTATAAATTTGCACTTTCTAAACAACTGAAGAAAAACACAGTAATATAACAGAATTTTTTTTGAAAAAATCGTATTTTTACCAAAATTCTATAAAAAAAATTGTACTTACTCTTAGAAATAACCACAAATTTAAGCATACAACCAGGATATTGTAAAGAATCATGTACTTCTTAAGTTCGTAAGGTTGTTTATTTTCCATCCATTTTGGACCAATAATTGTAACAAACGTGACATAAATGCCAGAAATGATCACAGGTGTCATTGCAGACTCCATCAAGAACCAGTTTGTCAATCGAGGATCTAAAATAAATTACATAATTTGTGGAATTAATTGTTCTTAAACCGGATATGAGGTTTAGATTCCATTCCCTACAATTTATTTTAATTCTTGTGGTCAAATAAGATATTGAATTCTTATTGCTATCATTTTGTGTATAAATTAGGTTAAATAAGCTTTGATTTTATTCAATCCCATAGTAATTGATCGTCAGTTTCTGGTTTTACCATTGGTCAAGATTGGAATCCTCTCAGACACATTTTAAGGAGTTGAAATAATTTTTAATGTTTTTCTGTTGAATACTTTACAAATTTTTTGAAAGAGGAGACCTAAAAATATAATTTTTGCTGTAAATAGAAATTTATAAATACAATAATGAACCGATCATTCTAATATCATCAATAATAGAACCTAACAATAAAAGCACCTTCAACAGATAACCTATCATTATGCGGTATTCCGAAGAACTACTTCCCCAGAGAAATTTTTAGCTTTCGTTAGGACTAAAATGGAGAACATAAAACGCTTTAAGTAATTAGAACTATATATTATTTTTAATTATTTCCTTTGAAAAATATATAAAAATAATTTAATTAATTAGATGAAAGGATATTAAATACTTAAATTTTTATAAAAGCAACAAAATTAACTTTTAGAAATCTTTATCAAATTGAGAGCAACAAACCATATAGAGTTTATATGAATCTTGCTATTTTTATTAATATTTTTTGTTTTTCTTTTCCGAGATATATTATTAAAGTATCTATTGATAGCAACTTCTTTTTTACTTATGTAATGTAATCTCTGTCAACATTTATTGCATTGAAGAGTCTTTAACTACCCGAATATTGTATTGACTATTTGTATTAGCTTCTTTCTAATAATTATTTTTAGTTTTCTCAATTTCTGATTTGATTTTTAAATTAATGATTAGAGGTTATAGATTTAAAGGCCAGGATACAATCTGGTATAACATCTTTAACTCTATGTTATCATAATTGATTTATATAACTTAATATTTTGCTTAAAAAATTATTCATGAAAACATACAATATTACTATAATGTAATTATTTCTTAAAATTATTGTTACTACTTAATGAAAAGTATCATAAAGTCTAAGCTTTTTTAATCTGTCATACATGACCAGTCTCCAATACAAATCTTATATGCAAGATGAAAATTTTTTAAATTGTTGAAACCATATATTTGAACAATTTATTTTGAATATTCGAACAAAAGGAAGCGCTTAATAACTGCTGTTATGTAATCATAGACGGTTCATTATCTACACATTTATTTTTTTAAAATTTTGATCAATTAATTGTGATACTAAAAAAAGAGTTCAAATTATATATCGCATTGTAAAATAATTCAAAATTAAATAAATTTTCAAAAGAACTTGAAATCTTGAATATCAAATTAGTATTACAAATTAACATTCTATAATGTTGAATGTTTGGTAGTAAATTAAAAATGAAATGCACAATGATTTAAACTATTGAAATTAATAAGAATAAGGATTTAAAATAAAATCAAACCTTTTATCATTAATAACAATTTTTATATATGTTTTATATATGTGTGTGTGTGAGTACGTGTATATATATATATATATATATATATATATATATATATATATATATATATATATATATATATATATATATATATATATATATATATATATATATATATATATATATATATATATATATATATTACTGTATATCTTCTCCTAACAATATGTAAATATGTTAGGAGAAGATACAAATTCTAATAGAAGGAACAAGAATAAATAAAAATTAACTACTGAAATTTGAGTACAAGAAAATTATAAAGAAAATTTTAACTATGCAAATATTCAGTTTTAAAATATCAATGTTTTAATATTATTAATAAAATTTGTTTTTTCAATTATAGCATATTATAATAATAAATCGAAATAAACTTTTTTTAAGTTATATTTTTATTATATATTAATATTATCATATATAATTAGGAGTAATTCAATTATTTATAAAATTATTTCAAAACAATCAGTTTTATAATACAAGATATTTATACAGCTAATAAATAATCTTTTTTTCACTTTTACCTCATTTTTTCCATTCTTCATACAAACTTACCTCCATTTTTTAAGACGTATTCAACATCGACTGTCATTTTCACACTTCCAGTTGCAAATGGAATCCCTGAAAATGAAATAACTTGAGTGGAAGTAACTTGAATGAAGTAACTTGAGTAATACAATAAAATAGTTTATTTGTGCGCCTCTCTCATACCTTTATAAATATCTTATGTATCATTTATGCTTTTATTTATTCTAATAACAATTAGCACTATGCCAATACTGCTGAATGACACGAGAAGAAAATCAAATATTTTTTGACGTTTGCAAAAGACGGACAAGGAAATTCTACGAATGATGTATGTATTATAGACACCTGCAGATTTTTATTAAATAAATATAGATCGGGAATCATTTTGAAAGAAGATATTTTAAATAACGGAAATTCTACAAATGATGTGAGTATTATAGAGATAGCTGCGAATTTGGATTAACTAAATGTTAAGCAGGAAGCATTTCGTAAGAAGTCATCTTAAATGTATTCTCAATATCTTAATATAATCTTTTTCACCTTTTCTGATATAATAATTATAGAATAATGACTTGTTTTTTTTTAAACTTAAGCTTGCAGATGTATAAATGTAATCACTGATTGCGTTCTATCAGATTTTGAATACAAGATAAGTCTTACTTATAATATATCTGATACGTTTTTCGATATTCTGTATCCGTAATATTCAATTTTATATTTTCTTCGAACACCACAACTATTAAGGAAAATAAATCTGCTTCTTTTACATAACACTGACGAACGTATAAGAGTACTTTGTATCTCAAATGGAGACTTTAATTCTTTACAGAAATTGATTAAAACATAAAGTTATTAATCAATTTCATTGGAGTTTCTTATGCTTTGAAGAAGCTTGTAGTTTTTATTGTGCTTTGGGTGTCACTTTCTACTGATAGTACAGGATAATGAATTATGAATATTTATAAAACCCCTTATAAAGAAGCTTAACTTTTTGATTGCAGGCTACTGAAATCTCTATCAAGGAAAACCGTCTAAGCGGCTTAGATTTTTTACCACAACACCAAAATTATTCCGCTGCTATTCAAAGAGTATTCCTAAACATTAATGTTAATATCAAAATTTTTTTTACTTTAAAAGCTATCCTTATCCTTCTTATTGAAAATCACTCTTGTAACATGAAAATTCAGACTAAGGAATAAAATATCTAATTGAAAATAATCGAGAAAAAACCTAATTCTTCCTTTCTATAACACTATCATAAAATTCTAAGATAAATTTTTAAGAACATAATATTTGAAGTTGAAATAACTCTAATCCATAATCATCATAATGACATATTAAATAGTTCTTATGGTTCTTTCCCTTTCCTTTTATAAGTATTGAAACTTTAAAATTGATAAAAATCCCACATCTTTAAATTTTAAATTTCACAAATGGCATTCAGACTAAGCACTTTGTGAGAAATTTACTAAATAATCTGAATCTAATAAAACATAAGTGTATCAAAATAAGTAATTCATGTATTATTTTTTTTCATTTTAACAAAAATGACTTCTAGAATTACAGAGTGCAATTCGAAATTATGTTAAATATATTTCGTTTTATTAATGATATATGAATTAAATGCAGACATATTACAAAGATCCCTAACAAAAGAACCTTCGTAATAATATATCTCATAATAATAAAATAATATAAATTAAAGGAACGTAAATTGAGTCGGTATTTTATGATTAGTATGAGACATGCAATGTGTGTGTGTGTGTGTAATATATCTTTTGGGTAGAAATTTATTATAATTTCCTCTATAATCCATAATTTAAATACGAGTAAAAAACATCAAACACTTACAAACGTGCGCAAATTTACATTTTTCGATTAAGTAGGGACAGAGGATAGTCCAGAAAATCAACTTTTACCTCCTACCAGTTTGACAATGACAATGTAGAGGAACTTTTAGAATTCCTAACGGTACCGAACAGAACCAACTCTTGGCTTTATGGTTCTCACTAAGGACAGCTTGATTCAAGAGTTGCTTACAATAAATAACAATGCAAGAAGGTTTATTTTCAGATTGCTTTATCACAGTCATTGCGTCATTGATTAATAAACTGGTCACATTCATAAATTGATAGATTGTGATCTAAGGAATCCATAATGTTAGTTTGAAACATATCTCTGAATTGATATGTTTCAAATGTCTTTGTAATTTTGAGTGCTTTCCAGTTCAATATAAATATTTGTTAATCTTTTGAGATCTTAATTTATATACATGTTGTGAAAAATTATTCTTATCTATGTTGGAGAAGAACTCTCAACCCGAATAACTTGAAATTCATGGTTGATCAAAACTTCAACTGTTTTGTTTGGCTCTTATTGTTTGTAGCTCAACATTCTGCTACTTTAAATAATCTTCACACTTTCATTGAAGATATAAGGATAATGTTAAGGCGAAGGTAATTCTGGCGACGGAGTTGACGTCGGATTCAAAATTCTTTCTTTAAATCAGATATGTGAAGCTCGCATAAATAAGACGGGAATAGGTTAGCTTCTATAATGAAAAAAATTATCTCCTTTCTATTCAATTTAAAGGGATGAGATATTTCTTCTATTAACCTTTATTATTAGCTCATGAACTCGTAAAAATATGATCGGAATAGGCCATCTTTTATAATGAAAAAAATATCTCATTCCTATTTACTTTAAAGAGATGAAATATTTTTTCTATTAATCTTTATTATCAGGTTATAAATATTTATATATCTACTGAACAACTGTCTCCTTCTGCTTGCCAATAATACAATACTTAGCCATTAAGTAGGGATTGAATATAACAACAGAATATAGTAATGTGTGTGTGACATGTGAAAAATTAATTGACGGTATTATATTTTCTATCAAGTACCTATGCTATTTCATTTAATTCTTGACCTTGTTGCGCTTTTAACCATCTGGTTTGCTGTAGTTAGGTCTTACTTTTCTAATACTAATGAGCATATGTTTAATATATTGGTTACAGATTAAAGTACATTGGTTAGCTGACTAGATGCTTGTAGAAAGGCATTGTGGTAGTGGCACTTGAATGGCTTTCTACAAAGTAGCTTCAGTCATATATACTTCGTTCACGATCTGAAACTAAGCACTCAGGCGATTTGTAGCTCAGATTCTGAATATACCACCATTCCTTATCCCACTTCTTCTTCAAATTTGAATCATTTGTAAACATTAGGAGATACCCTTCAACGAAATTCAATATATTGTCCTGTTTTGATTACTCACTTTTTGCCTCAACATTGAAAAATCAAGATATGTAGGTGGTTTCTCTTTTTATTATTTCTTCAAAAATATTAAATACTGGAAATATGTGATCTAATTCACAAGTATTGTGGAACTATTTTTTTTTGGTTACTCTTTTGAGGTGGAAATGAAGTGTACCAGTCATAACCTGAAAGTTCTTATAAGAGTTATACTAAATGAACCCTCAGTATTTAGTAAAAAAAATTCAGCTTGTTGATATGTTAAATTTTAACCTATTTTCAAATTATGTGAGCATTTTAATTACTTCTTGAGCATTAAAATGGTTAACTTTTTACATTTTAAGTTCATTTCGCTTTTTAATTTAGAGTAATTAAAAAGTGTGCATTTCAAAATAAGTTTAACATTTTACTATCAGATAAGAATTTTACTAGAGATACCACAGTTAACTAGACATTGATAATTCATTTGCGATTGATTCTTTATCTGATTATTCTGAAATTTTAATCGACTTCTGGTTCATAAGAACCAGATTTCTCTGGGAAGCATGTGAACGATGACTCAGAAAAAATCAGAAAAAGGATTCCTTTTCCAGCTCTTTCCTTTAAATCACTCTCGTTCCACCAAACATTCCGTTCTACGTGACTGTTCATTTGTCATTTGAGAATCAGCAGTTCAGTTCTGTTTTTGACGTCGTTGATCTATAACTCTGAGGTGGTAATGTACCTGCATCACCGCCTATTACAACTCTCCACCTGGCTGAATAGACAAACATGACTGCGTGAAGCACAGCTTACCTGGGCTCTCAGTGCAGCAACCGTAATTGATTTTCAACAATAAAATTCCTCACTATTGTGGTGATCTCACTAATGTAATACGTGATTTCTTATCTGTAGTAAAATCTTTATTTATAATTAAATGTTTGTTAAGTTTGTATTGTGTTTTTTCTTAAGGACCGCATATATTAAGATGTCAGAAATGATCCTACAAAAGAGTCGGCAATTCTTACTCCACCTTAGCTCAGCTATCAGTTTACCTCCTAGTGTCAAATTTTATTCTTTTCGACTTGCTCTTATATCCCCGAGACTTCGACAATGAACACAAGCTTAATTGGTCATCTTTTCTCTTCAATAATCTTTCAGTCTAAAGTCGTCAATTATTTTTGTAACTATGTGTAATCCCAATATTGTAATAAATATGTAGAGTAACAGTATTAATCTATATTAATATTAAAGTATTTCTCATACGTAACAGGCTCATTTATCGCACATATTTTTTTTATCTGTGTTCATTATATTATAACTTCTTAATTGAAAGAAAACTTGGTTTCCAGTGGTATATTTTAATAATTCATTAATGAATTAACTTACAAGTCTTGAAATATACTTTTCTCGTTTGTTAAGCAAACGGTTTTAAAATGATACCTAAAATGAACACTTTAGGTCATCTCAGTAATCAAAATTTCATTAAAATAGTATCCATGCAATATTTTTTAATTTTCAAATAATAATTAACTGTGAAATAGTACTTTACCAAAGAGAACTTTTTCTGAATTAACTATGAACCTTAGTTTCAAATAAGTACCGATAATGATATCTTAACAATTTTATAGCATGCTTAAATCTGTCTAAATAGAAAATTTTAAAAATGTATTTTCACATTTACTTAACTTAAATTGAATTTAAATTAGTATTACATTCTAATTAAGACTCTGAATAAATAAAGGGAAAAGAAATAACTGAGTGGGAGAAACAAAAGGACAAAATCAAAAAATTCATTTTTTATAAGTTTAATGTATATGAACATTTTTTTAATAATAACAAAGTGATATATAAAAGTATTAAAAGTATTTTACTTGTTAAATTTTCAGGTTGTTCAGGATTGGTGATGCAATATTTGTAATAATTCTTGAAGTATTCATTATTGTAGTAAAATATAGTCATAACATATTGACAACGCCTTAATATCTGTTACATTATAACTGGGTATCAAATCATTTAAATCTAAAATAAATATTTTTCTATACACAGTACACCATGTAAATGGTTCTGGAGTGTATTCATAACATATTTCAGCTCATTCTTTTTTGTGCACAAATAAAACCACATTTTCAACTATGTATAAGTATTAAACAGACTGAATACTGAAACTTATTCTGAACTTATGAAAAGATTTTGTAATTTTAAATGAAAATATTAAAATTAGAACCAATCATAAGAAAAACAAAATTATTAAATTAAATAAAAATAATTTTAGTGATAACTAAGTTCATATCATTAAAATAAACACTCTTTAAAATAATTCTGTAGTTCAAACTATAAAAAATATCCGGCAATACGCGAAATAATAAAAATTAATGATAGCTATCAATTCTTAAAGGGTTTGTGTAACAGCAAATGGCAAAAAATTATCAACAAATCAACAAAACAAGAATCAACTACTAACCAAAAAAGTAACAATGTTTTGCATATTTAAAATTTATTTTAAAAAAACATTAATTATAAGTAGTTGTTTAAAAAATAATATACCACAGAAAGTTTAAGAAGAAAACTTAAACTTTCTGTGGTATATTATTTTTAACTAAACTTAATCATGTTGAAAACTTAATCATGACTGAAAACAAAAGTACAAGAATTACAACAATAAATGTACACTAAATAACTTCAATACATTAAACAAACATTAAAAGTTTGTATTCTGTAACTGTGATAAAAATATTCAGAATACCAATATATTTTAATCAGATCAAAAGTGAAACGTTGAAAACAATATTTTGTATAATTATTCCTTTTTCCATTCACAAATTTTATTCTGCTATAAATGATAACTCATCGTAATTTTGTGAACAATGTGCATTTGTTACCATACATTTTTACAGTAATTACAAAAGATTTTTATTAAATTTTACTGATCCTATTTTGTTTTAAAATATTTCAAGAAATTTTTGAAGATATAAACATGCTTAATCTATATTATACCAAAATTATTTAAAACATTTATATTCCATAGTATTTTATGCATACATAAGAATATTATAAAACTATTTCTTAATATTTTTAAAAAAAAGAATGAAGTTACGTTTCAAATATTTTATAATATAAAAATACGTTTTAACAATTTATTATTATTCCATTGATAAAAACCTGATTAAAAACAACGTTAGTATTTTTGATTCCAACCAGAAAAATGATTACCTGTTGTGTAATTCAAATATTATTTATTATTTCTATAATTTAGAAGTCAGTATTCTTTTAAATATATATAATAAATAACTTTTGGCTCAAATTTCGGCTGCTTCAAACACTAGGCATTTGTATTTGCTTAAATTTGCCTAACGCAAATTTATTTAAGGATTGATTAATTTAAAGGTTTTCGTTAGTGAACCCTTTACATAAAGCTAATGAACCCTTTGTGCAAATTAATAGAACTTTAATTTTTACAATACGAAAAAAATGAAATGATATCAAAAATAGCAGAATAAAGTTAAACTTTTTATCTGTATTTACAAATGTGAAATAAAAAAATATTTTTGCAAAATTATAAATTATTTTTAAAAGACAAATTGTAATCATGTATAGAAAAATAATTGTTAAAATTTCGGTTTGATAAATTTTCGCTTTTTTATTTTTTTATTTTTATTTTTTTTATTTATTTATTTATTTATTTTTTTGATTATTCGAAATTAATTGAACAGATGCACTGAATCATTTAGGTATGAAACAAAATTTGTGTACTAAGAAATAAATTTAAAATATTTTTTGTACGGTTTTTAATCATTATGGGATTTTTGGTACTGTAGTGATTGACAATTAATGAAACTGATGTTTAATTAATGTAATTGAAATTGATGCAACACAGACAATGTAAAAGTTTATAAAAATTAAAAACTGAAATGAATAAACGTCTTCGCACACTTTCAGACTTTCATAAAAAGTTTCATTTACTAAAATTTTATATGGCAAATTATTATTTCAATGGATTTATTTCAAACCTTCCTCAATCAGATGTTTGTGGTGTGCTGCATAAATCATGCATAAGAATGAATAAATTGTAAGTAAAATCTTAGATGCAAACATATAACATCACATAGTGGTTCTATAACAGTTGAAGACTAATTATGCTTTTTAACATTGTTATAATGCTTTTAAATATTTTTAATCTTGTTATTGCCTTTGAAGAAACTTTTCATGAATAATTGTTTAGATTCATGCAGTGCAAGAATTTTTTCTTCAAATTTCTCCCAACTCTAGATCAGTGCATGGAAGGAAAAAACATAAAGCCTATATTTTCTGTTTTAGTGAAGACCAAAATCAACTTTAATATCTTCAAGCATAAAGAGTTCAACAACATGAAGATTTATAATATTACCATTAAAGCACATTAAGGCCTATTATTGAAAAAACTTCTAAAGTCAACAATTTTGCAGTGTTTTCAATTGTGCATGCAGCTACTGGACAGGTTATTTAAGTTTTATTTATACAAAGCAAAATAAAATCGAAATCTTTACAAAGAGAAAGCTTTAAACTGATACTAATTAAACTTTACCCATGCTTCATATGTCTAACGCTATTAAGTTAAGCTATATACTGAAATTCAAATTACTGTATTTTTAAATTTTTGTTACATATATGCTTAAGACCAAGAAATTGCTATAAAAGAATTCAATCTGGGCAAGATTTCTAGGAGTGCCTTATTTCTCTGTAAAGTAACGTAAAGCAGTTGATCTTACATTATCAACATAAATAAGATGTGCAAATACCGCAACCTTAACATTCTCCGTTTATCAAACCTCCCAATTGGGTTTAAAACACACCAACTGAATATGCAATGAAGTTTGAACACTTGATAAACGTACTAAATTACAATTAATAATAATAATATATTATATAATATATCATAAATTATAAAACTTACATTATTTTTAAGTTTGTTCAGTAATATTGGTGATTTATATCACAATAATATTAACTGAGACAAAATCCCACGCACAAACTTTGGTTTGTTAAATTTATGTTTCAATTATTGCTACTAATATTTACTTGACTCATATTCATTCTCTCAAATATTTCAAAAAAGTTTCAACTTATTGCCACTAATATTTACTTGACTCATATTCATTCTCTCAAATATTTCAAAAAAGGCTATTGTTTAATTTAATACCATTATTTATTCGCTTATAAATAAACAGGAAGAAATAATACTGAACATTAAAGAATCTCTTACTCAAAAACATTTGAAAAACCAGATTCTTTATTTGCTGACACATCTAATAAAAGGTTTTTAGTATCTCTTATAAGATGAAAATTTATCGAAACGCTTCTTAATATATATCTAATATATATCTCAAAACGCTTCTTAATATGTATCTAATATATATCAAAATGTTTCTTAATATACATTTAATATATACCGAAATGCTTCTTAAATATAAAAAGAAATAATATCCTTGGGAAAAATAATAAAAGACACCCCAAAATTGAATTAAGAATGTTGTCTTTAAAACATAATTCATCACACCCACACACACATTATTCAAAAGTTTAAAATGAAACCCAACAAACACAAGCCTATTGGCATTCTGACAAGCTAATATCGGCACTGTCGGATAAGAGTCGGCATTGGTATAAAGATTTTGTAATGATATCGGTTCCGTATAGGCAAGCGACATTAAAAATGTGCTCTTTAATAGTGTCGGAAACAAGTGTCGGTCCTTATACGGTTAACGGCCGGCAAATTGTGAATGTCGTCTGTCGATACAGGTCTGATACAGGCATTCCGATCCTGGGCCGAATATAATATGCGATATCGGTCCTGTTGAAAAATTATTAAAGACCGTGACACCGTTAAATTTTCTCTAAATTCATGATCATCATTGTCAGAAAAACTACAGTGGTAAAAAATCAGAGCTCAAAAAATCATATATAATTTAAAATCAAGTATAATTATTTTTAATTTTTATTATAACTGATAACATTTCAGAAAATCCCTCTATTTAAAACACAGCATTAATTAAATAACTTGAAAATATCTCTGGATGCTGATAATTCTAAAATGGTCTATATCTGAATCGCAATAAAATGATGTTAAATTATTCAAAATTGGATAAAGAAGGTGCCCTTGTTTTTTCCTGTGTTACGTTTAAGATTTTTTCCTTGAAAGCTGTATAGTTATTTTAAACTTTCAAGCTGTTTACATAAAGCAGTTTAATATTAAAAATAAATAAGTTTTCTCTGTAAATATATTAATATTTTAATTACGTTATAATAAAACTTTTTAAAAGTGTTTGCTTGGAATAAAAATAAATATTTTTAATAAATTTGATTTCAATTCACTAAACTGCTACATTAAATATCCTTTATTTTTATTATGAAACCTTTGTATCTTTTGAAGAACGTGTATGTCATTTTAGTAGTAGTTGCGAAGGTCATATTAAGAAGCTTATATGCTCATAATAGAGAACCATTATCTACGGTGGCTTTTTGGGAAAGACACCATTCTCGTGACCAACAGGTAATGTGCTCAATACCTGACCCAATCGAAGATTCATTGGCTTTATTAATGGAGACTGTGGCTTTCAATATAGGTGCAATTTTATTGTTCTTTCACTTTTGTGGTGTGGCATGGAGAATTGCTCCTCAAATGTTGATATTGTCAATTAGTCGTGTTCAAAATTGCGACGCGACTGGCTGTCTTTAAGGACGTTTTAAAAGGAGCAATAGGTAGCCATAAATGTAGTGTATAAAAGTTGAAAATTCAAGAATCTTCTCTGGTGAAAAGTTTCATTTTTTATTTACTTAATAAAATCATTAAACGTTTTCCAGCTTCATTAAAGTAAAGAACAGTTACATGAGCGCCAAACATTACATTTTGTAATTCAATAAATTATTTCTTTGGAAAAGTTATTTCTTAACAAACCATTGTATTTATGAAACACTATCTAAATAACAGATGAAGCAATATAAATATGAAATAATAACATGTAAACGAAATTTTAAATGTTATTGCGTTATTTTCAGATTAGAATGGAAATGCACATATCAATCTAGATATTTCATAATATCAGAAATATGCTTCCAATAAATAATTTTTAAAATATCATTTTCTTTTGAAAAATGCGTTTGCCAGCTTCAAATTCTAAATCTTTATTACGTAAAGGAAATATTTATATGAAAAATGATACCGTCTGAATAATATTTTAACAGTCACATTTACCATCATATATTTGATGGTAATATTAAAAACCTTTTTGTTTCTGAAAATAATAATTCTGATTAATTTAAATCTTTGCTGAATAGAATTCCATTTTATACAAAATAGTATACAAAAACAACAACATTTTCTTTCATTATTTTGATTAATTAAGTCAATAAACGATAAATCATAATCTATAAAGGTATTACTGTATATTGTCAAAATGAATAAATATTATTCTATAAAATTTAACTATCTTTATTAAGAAGTAGATGCTGAAAGGCATGCTATAGGAATACAAGCTCACGTTACAAGAAGGTTATATATACTGTGACAATGCAGTTACAATTACAGTTTCCAGTCAAGTCTATTAAGTAATTTACAAATAAGTAAGTTAAACTAAATTTAGTTTTTCTTAGTCTCTAGATTGATACACATGGTCGGTTATTTGCGGTAATGCATTGCATGGCCACCACAAGCATATGGAAAACATGGTTACTTTACGTAAGTAAATCTTTACTTTTATTTTAAAAAAATTGATAATTAAATAAAATAAAGGCAATAAAACATAATTGCTGAGTTCAGAATTAAATATAAGCCTTTTCTTTTAAAGCAAACGATAATTTTAATAATCATTCTCATTTTCCAATTAATTTAAATTGAAAAATAACAATGTATTAGGAGGAAAAAAGATATTCAATAAATTATCGTTTTCAAATTCAGCTTAAAAACTAATATACATACAATTTTAATAATTTTCTGAATTGTTTTTTAATTGGATGAAAAAATTATAACATTTTGTGTTCGTCTAGCAATACTGAATATAATAGTAGCTAATCAAACGATTATAATTCATTTTATTTAGAATTACTTACGATTTAGAAATCTGTATATTGTTCTTTCGGATTTTTATTTGAACATTTTGGCACTATACACTATCATTATTATACTTAAAATGAACAACACAAATATGTGAGTATATTTTTTTAATTTTTGAGTAATATGTTCTTATTTTTTAATTAAAAATTTATTGAAAGATATTAATATTAAAATTCAATTTAGTTACCTTTTTCATTGAAAAAAAATATTTTTAGTTTTTGGTATTCCTCTTTTGCATAATATTTCAAGTAGCATATAAAAATTACCGATTTCTCAAGTTTTTTAAATAATTTGTAATTTAATTTCCTAATATTATAAAATATCCATTTCATTCGCTCTTTAAATAAAAATTTTAATTATTCTATTCTATTGTAATTTAAAGGTGTTCTGTAAATTTTTAGTTCTAAACAATTTATACGATTTTAGTAAGTATCGAATTTTCTAGAAGAATATTTGAAGTTTAAATATAACGTTAAAAAATTTATGATTTATGTACCTATAAATGCTTTAAATTTCTAATTTTGTTTTTGAAATAATTGTAGGTTACATTAAATGATAGATGAAATAAATTAACATAATTAAAAAAGGGTAAAAATAAAGTATCATCCTCATGGTGATCATCTTTTTTTAAGTTAGTTTTAGAAAAAAGTGAAAAATATCACGTAATTTTTCTGTATTTTATATTTTGCTATTTTAAAAATTTGTGTTGTAATTTATATATTTTGTGTAACAAGTAGATGCATTTTCTGAAGCTAAAACAAAAGAAAATACTCACTTTGATTTCTTTATCTTCCTTCTTATTTAAACGTATTTTTATTATTTTTCAGCTTTCCCATAATTTTAATTTTTGGCTCGGAAAACTATGTTTTGGAAATATTTCCTGACAATTATATATAGAAAAACATCGCATCTCATTGCTTGCCATCAGTTATTATTTTTAAGAAAATAATGTCAAAAAAATTAATACTATATCCGTTTTCTATAACATCAAGGATATTTTTGGCATATTTTTCGTTTACAGTAATTTTATTACCTAATAGATTTCATGAAAATTATTTTAAAACTGAAAGAATTATTTATAAGCAAATCTTAAAAAATTATAATTATTAAAATGATTAATAATATAAAGTGATGAGACCTTAAATTAAGTAATAATAATAAGTCATATTAAAACCGCAGAAATAAAATAAACTTTTTAACAGATTTTAGGCAAAAATTATCAAAATATATTTATCAATTATCGTTAAGAATAGTGTAGGGAGCTGACATACCTAAAGAGAAATATGGCATTTTTCAGCTATATTGACTTGTATGAATATAACAAAAGAGACACACATTTATTCTTATTAAACAAAATTTGTTATATATATATATATGTATATATATATGTGTGTGTGTGTGTGTGTGTGTGTGTGTGTGTGTGTGTGTGTGTGTGTTTGTGTGTACGTATGTGTGTGTGTGTGTTTTATTTTTGAATTGTTCCTTCATTCATCAATTCCAATTATTTATTAATTATGTATTTCATTTCATTCCTTTTCCTTGTCCATATCATCATATTATGCAGTTAAGTTAGCTGCTAAAGACTTTTTAGACATGAATCAGGAAATTTGTCCTAGCCACAAAAGGCGGCGTATTATAAAAATCGTAGATAATCAAAACAAGGAAATTCTGCTGTCATAATTCAAAAGTCCTTAATATCTGTTATCAGGGGTAAATATTACTCTTCACCACTTTATTGACGTCGATTATTTTCAAATCTTGAAATAATCATTCAATTTAATAATTTGTTTATATTAAAAAGATTTTGCAAGCTATAAAACAGTGATGTCGCTTCTTTTTATAGTTATTTGTGTAATTTGAATATAAGATAATATTATTATTTGAATAGTTTACAAATTAACATTTAATTTAAGCATCCGTATGCAGTAGTATCTTTTCCAGAGGAAGATGATACTTTGTCGTCCCAAGTCGTTGGGTAGCTAAAAAATCACCGGAATCTGATTTGTAAATTTGCCGCTGACCAATAGGCCATGCTTCTCGGTTATCTAGAAAAATGAAGCATCCTGAAAATAACTGGGAACGGATTAGTGCTAGAATTCTGCTTTATTCAAGTTTTTTCCTTCCTCATTAATGTTCTCTTTAATAAAAACTGCACAAGCTTTAAATTAACAAATTTTTCTTTGATTTGTTTATTCATTTTATGACTCATAAAAATTATTATATTCTTTCAATATTTGATTCAATCATTTTACTATTAAAATCATGAGACCGCCAAGCGGTACCACTTCCCGTCAAAACATGTCCGCTGCGAGCAAAAGTATGGCCTATATTCTACCAATGTCATTCCGTAAGTGGACCGCATGTTTTTGATAATTGGCCCAGCATCGGCAACCGTTAAATGTTCGTCAGCAATCCACTACTTAGAAGGCACTTTTATTTTATTTTATTGCATGATTTTTATAAAAGTGTACATAATATTTTTGCAGGAAATGTAGTATTGTTATTCTTATTGTATATTCCTGACTTTTTCTTAACAATAATTTTTAAATTACTGTCTCAGGCATTACAAATTGAATTTTTAAAATTAACTTGGTTACTGCATCAGTTAATAATGCTGATATATATATATATATATATATATATATATATATATATATATATATATATATATATATATATATATATATATATATCATATATATATATATATATATATATATATATATATATATATATATATATATTAGGTTGGTGCGTATGAAGTGTCGGATTCTTAAGTGATTGTGTAAAACTGCAAATCTTTCTTCAAAAGCTGTTTATTCAATCAAAGTATGCTCCATTCGCTTCAATACCCTTCTCCCAACGAGATTTTAAAGCGTAGATGCCTGTCTTAAAAAAATTTTGGTCTTTAGAATTAATAAACTCTGATATCGAGTTTTTTAGACTGTCTTCATTTTCATAGTGTTTGCCCCTTAAAAACAGCTCTAAATGCTTGAAAAAATGAAAATCGGTCGGCGAGAGATCCGGTGAATATGGTGGATGCTGCAATGATGAGCATACGTTTAACCGATCCAGCTGATTTCGCTCTGTCAGTGCGTGCGGTACCCACTTGTCCATCTTCTTAACCTTGCCAATCTCAGAAAGGTGTCTCAATATCGTTGTATGGTCAACTTTCATCCTGATAGCAAGTTCCCTCGTGGATACGGCTGGATCCGCTTCCACTAGAGCCTTCAGGTCATCATTCTTCACAGACGTTTTGGGTCTTCCGCGCGGCTCATTTTGCAGTGAAAAATCGCCAGTCCGAAATTTTTCGAACCAACGCTGCACTTTCCGATCGTTAACCGTATTCTCCCCAAACGCTTGGTTTATGTTGCGTGCAGCTTTTGCAGCACTATTACCAAGTTTGTACTCATATAAGAAAATGACGCGAATGTCGGCAGAATTCATATCGGCAATAAACTCAAAAGAAATAAAAAAAGGGAAGACCTTCGAGAAAACCTATTTAGCTGAAATGAGTCTCTGGCAATGGACAATACGAGTATGAATGAGGTTATGCCAAATACAAAAGTATAACGAAAACAGGGAGGAAAACGTCCGCATGTAAAGAGAATCCGACATTTTATGCGCACCAACCTAATATATATATATATATATATATATATATATATATATATATATATATATATATATATATATATATATATATATATATATATATATATATATATATATATATATATATATATATATATATATATATATATTCAACAGAAAAACTCTCAACTTTTTACTTTTCTATAAACTAAGAGAAATATTTTTTATTTTATTTAAATCTATTATGAGTGAATATAGTTTTTCCAAGTCTTTATTAATAGTATAAGATTCATTTTAAAAATGAACTTCATATTCTTACGAAAAATGTATTAATGACTCCAATAATTTTGAAATATTTTTTATTAAAAATTAAATAATTTAAGACTTCTGAAAAAATTCTAACTTATAATTTTAATGCTCCAAATTACTAAAAAATAAAATAGTTTTCTTAACATTATTAATTTCTTATGTTCAAATACAAATTTTCTTCATTTTTGCAACTTGCATTAACCAAATGTACTCACAAAATATAACAAGTTTTTCCCCTATTTGGATGAGATGGAATTACCTAGAAATGTGTTACTTTTTTTTAATATTTTCCATATTTTGCTTCCAAAATTTCTTTTGTGTTAATATTTTTGCTATATTGAAAATTATATCAATCAAACATCTAAATTAGAAAACAAAAATTTAATTTCATAAACAAATGAATACAAACATGAGCAAAAAATGTATTGTATAACAAATTCAGGAACAATATCTTATGATAACTGATTAACATTTTTATATCTTTTTTTGAGGCCACCATTTATATTCGCAGCGTAACACAACCATCTTTTAATGACGTATTCTACAAAGGCCTCAGAAACTTCTTGGTACTCATGGTTGTTACGAACTGAAACTGAAAATTAAAATTTTTATAAAACTAATTTTTATGTACAATGGCTTCCCTAATGACAAAAATAGAGATAAGAATTTAAAAACTAATTATTATATCAAGACGAAAAAGAAATACATTTAGAATTTCTTTATTGTTACTATTTCAAAACATTGTATCTCAAATATAAATCTTCTACTTTATGTATATTCATTATAATAAACCTTCTAAATTCAGGTCTAAGAAGGCACATTCATTATAAGTATAAAGTAATATCTGAATGCAGATAAAATATTTTTTATTACATCGATACAGCTGGCATTCAAAATGGATGTATTACACTTGGCTTTCCTAACACATACACTTAAATTCAAATTTTTCCTTGTTTAAAATATTTTTCATCGAACTCTTGAATTAGTTTGAATTTAAGTATAGATCATCCTTAAAATTATAAATTTCTCTCATAATTGCCTCACTGTGGCGTAGTGGTAGGCTTTGCAACTTCAAGATCACAGGTTCAATTCTAACCATTGTTGAACAAACGACACTAGGTGTGTTTATTCTATGGTCAGTGCGATTTTTCTTTCAACACATATATACATACGTAGCAGTGCAGGTGAGCCCTAGATTGTACCTTTAGGTTAACGGCTTTAGAATACTCGCCCATCCTCAAACACTTCATAATTTTGAACCACGGTTAGGTAACAAAGTTGAGATGACACCCTCTTCACTTCCACGCCACACCAACGGAAGGAGTTTGGACGTCATATATTAATGTGGACACATCCTCAACCTACGGATCTCCAACCACTCAGTGAGGGAGTGTACATGGTCACCCTCCCATTCACTGCTCGCAGTAAATGATGCTTCACTTAGGTGATTTTAACGGGAAGGGACGTGAAGCTACTTAGCCACTGGAGCTCAACACATATATACAGTTAATCATCAGGGAAATGTCTTCTCAGAAGATAATTTGGTAATTAATGATTAAATGTGCTCTCAAAAGCTTCTGGGTGCTTGGCTGCCACTTAAGCGATGTCGAGAATTTCTCTCAAAAGCATACATTTATTCCTTCATAACATTGCACTTTTATATAACAGGCTGTAACTAATACATTCAAATGATCATTTTTTAATCACATGTTTAAAAATTGAGGAGAATATGAAAACTGTTATTTGGACATTTAAATGAATATTTAAAATATTTTTACTCTCAATATATTGTTTAAACATTCAAATAGGAAAATAAATACCTGTTATGAATTGTAATATATTGGGGAATGTTTTGAATGGAATTTCCATATTTCCTCCATTCTAGCTCATGGTTAGAGCCAAATTATGCGCAAATACTTTTTGTGGAGGTCTTTTTACCGCTTCTTTTCCATCTTTACCACCTAAACAGCTGCACTTTCTTACCTGTAAAAAAAAATTCAGTTTATATATGCATATAAATATAATCATATATTCTGTTATAATGCAATTTTTTGTTAACAAGGCAATTAAAAGCCAACACGAATAAAAAATAATGGCGCTTTTATTTGATGTTTCTAAATTTGGTCCTTACAATTACATTTATAGATATTGGATAATTTGAATGGATTGATTTTGGCTGATAGAATTCTAGTGCCACATTTTCCATATGAAAGATAAATAGACTGAAAATTTCGATTGGATTCTGACTATTATAGACATCTACTCTTCTGAAGTGGAGTTAAAACCACAAACGGTTAATTTAAAAAGCCCCCAGTGCCAGTAAGCATCCTGTTATTGAGAATTTATAAACTGGAGGCAAAAAAGAATCCAGCATATGTATATTTTTCAGAAATCTGAACAAAATTATTTGTACAATGTACTGGTACTTTCATGAAAAAAATTTATGTTTAAATTTTAAATATTTTTATTTACACAACTTAAAATTGATGATAATTTAAATCTCAAAATTTAATAGATTAGAAATTTTTAGACAAATATTGATAACAAAACCATATACAACTCTGTCATACAATTAATGAATTAAAATATAAAAGTGCTATAACAATATTACTTTTGTGAAATATTCAGTGATTTAATTATAATATAAAACTTGAGTGGTAAAGTGTGGTAAAGAACATGCTGGAAACGAAATATACTTACAGCCTTCATAAATTCTTCTTCTTCAACTAATGCAGCTTCAAATTTATTCATTTCGGACAAAGATGTTAAGCAGTTAAAAGTTTCAAGGATCACATTCTCCCTTAAAATTTGCTGTCTCAATTCATTCAACATTTCCATTTGCAACTTTTGCTTTTCTTTTACTTCAGCTAAATTCTTTAAAAGGCAATCGACTTTTACTTTGAAAAAATATTAAAATATTAATGCATACAATTTTCATTAAACGTAAAAGCGTCGTTTAATTTGAAAAGACATGGTTTTAGTAAGCTAAATTTTACAACTTATGCATGAGTTTGATTTCTTAATCATGAATCATGAGTTTTTTATCATTTAAATCAATAATAAATTTTATAAAACTTTAACTATTTGTAAGAAAATAACTACTTATAAGAAAGCTTCTAAATAAATTTTTATTTTCCTTTCGATAAAAAATTTAATTTTTTTCTATCATAAAAATAGAATATGTAAGTAAAAGTGTATACTAATAATGGTAAAATTATTTATGAGTGAAAGTTACTTATATGTCTTAAAAATGAAGGAACTAATTAAAAGCTTTTTCAGCAAGTTATTATCGTCATGTATTTAAAGTTGCTTCAAATAAGCCAAATTAAAAAGTTCATAATATATTTTTCGAAAAATTGCACTCCAGCCTCTAAAAATCCTATACAGTTATGTTTGATTTGACGTTTCCTTTGGTTACTTGTGAAGATTCAGGATTCTTGATTACTTTCTGTTTTGATAACAATGCTGCTTCATTTTCTGATGAGAATAGTTTAAATTCACTGGTGAATTTGTATTTCTCTAAATATTTGTTTGCAGATTCATACATTCCTATATAAAGAATAAAAAGAAATTGATAAAAATAAGCAGTTACATATTGCTACTATATTACAAACATGCAAAAAATATATTAACAGTATGTTATATTTTTCCAATATGGAAAACCGATAAAAGTAGTGTTTCAGAGTTACTTTAAAAAGAATGTCATTGCTATTTAACTAAGATATTCTTTTATTTTGAATAGCACAATATTTTAAGCTTCATTTTACTTTTACATTTCATAAATTTACATCTGACTAATTAATAATCAGCATCATGATTGTAATAGTAAAATGATTGATTCAAATATTGAGGGAATATAATAATCCTTATGAGTTATAAAATGAATAAACAAATCAAAGAAAAAATTTGTTAAATTAAAGCTTGTGCAGTTTTTATTAAAGAGAACATTAATGAGGAAGGAACATACTTGAATAATGCAGAATTCGAGAACTAATTCGTTCCTAGTTATTTTCAGGATGCTTCATTTTTCTAGATAACCGAGAAGCATGGCCTATTGGTCAGCGGCAAATGAACAAATCAGAATCCGGTGATTTATTAGCTACCCAACGACTTGGGACGACAAAGTATCATCTTCCTCTGGAAGAGATACCACTGCATACGGATGCCTAAATTAAATGTTAATTTGTAAACTATTCAAATAATAATATTATCTTATATTCAAATTACACAAATAACTATAAAAAGAAGCGACATCACTGTTTTATAGCTTGCAAAATCTTTTAATATAAACAAATTATTAAATTGAATAATTATTTCAAGATTTGAAAATAATCGACGTCAATAAAGTGGTGAAGAGTAATATTTACCCCTGATAACAGATATTAAGGACTTTTGAATTATGACAGCAGAATTTCCTTGTTTTGATTATCTATGATTTTTATAATACGCCGTCTTTTGTGGCTAGAACAAATTTCCTGATTCATGTCTAAAAAGTCTTTAGCAGCTAACTTAACTGTATGATATGATGATATGGACAAGGAAAAGGATTGAAATGAAATACATAATTAATAAATAATTGGAATTGATGAATGAAGAAACAATTCAAAAATAAAAAACACACATAAACTTATATATATATATATATATATATATATATATATATATATATATATATATATATATATATATATATATATATATATATATATATATATATATATATATGTATATATATATATATATATATATATATAGTGTGTGGTTGGTAGATAAGTAATGAGACTAGCCGCCGCGTAGCGCCCCAGTCGCTCGCAGTACGGTCTCCACATGCAGGTTACGTGGGGGGAGGGGGGATCTGAGCTAACAGTAGAACCGGTTCGCAGTACAAGCGGTTAAGGGCGGCAAAAATTTCTCCCAGAGCTAGTCCTTGACGGCTGTTGAATTTACATCTGTTACTCCCATCTTTCTAAATTTTTGCGCATGCGCATTGAAATTTGCTCTTAATTATTAGCCATTTGTTTCATTTCACTTGCAGATTGTCAGTGAAACGTGTGAGCTTTGATCCTAATAGCGACTTTATATTGCTATTCTCTTTTCATTTATACATTTATAGATATAGGAAGTGATTCTTATAAATTATATTTTTCTGAATGTGTTAAATCATATATATTATTTATAATTATAAAAATTATTAATCCAAATCCTTTTATATTTATCCAAAATTTCACATACCAGAAATGAATACTTTATTTAGTTTGACAATATTAATTTTGCAATAAAATTAACCTGTTAAAAATACATATTATTTTACCACAAAGACAAATTTTATTTATGTTAGAAACATCTTATTGAAGGTCAAATTATTTAGCTTGATATTATAATTAAGTCATTGTTTACAAAAGCACTCAAATGGGACAAAAAAGTCGTAAGATAGTGCTTATTTAAATATTGTTTCAAGAAGGTAAAAGTATAATATTTAGTGCAATGCTGTTAGATATTGAAGAATATGAGAAACAAAGCATAATACTTAAAAGGTAATATAAATTAGTAAATGAAAATATTTTGTTTACATGACAAAGAGAAAATTTCTTTTTTCTGAACTTCATAATTAAGACATTAAATAATTTAACATGTTTTCTGCGGTTTTTTTATACAAAAAAAATGTTTGTGGTTACTTTATTCAAATATTTTTTTACATATTTAAATTTGATGCATTTCTTAAACATTTAAGGGAATATTTTAATAATTTCTCTAAAATTAGCAATTCTTGATGCTTAATATCATTTGCCAGTTCTATAGTTTGAATCAAAATTAAAGTTTTCTTGCTAAAAATAATAGCTTCTTTGAAATTATAACCTCAGTCATAACAAAATATATTTTTATGTGGAATAAAGAGTAACACAATTCCCATTCATTTGTAATAGCATTTATTCCCCCATTTTTTGTGAATACCTTGATCTTGGTATTTTAAACAATTATTGAAATATGTATACTGAAATTTTGAGTAGTGTGATGTAAAATTTGAGACAATATGAAAAATTTCAAAACATGTTTAGTAAAATTCTCGAATAAACAGGAAATTAATGCATGTAGTTAATTTTAAATTATTAGCAACTAGAATAAAGATAGCAGAAAGATTGATTGGTGTTTCTGATTATATCAATTTGACACCAGGATTGACAAATTCCTAACTAGTGGAACTTGGGAATTTTCAAGTTCCGTCCGTAGGAAACCAATAAATGCAAATTGGTATCAAATCTAGTATTGATATAGTGGATGCACATTTGCAATCAAGTTATCTTGAAAACATCTGTTTAGTGATATATTCTTGGTGAGCATGTCACCTTCAGCTGGCTAGAACAAATTAAAGGAATGCCACTTACTTCCATAACAAAAATATTAAACACAGAATGGTGAGGAAAAAAATTGGCTCAAGAACAAAACAGTGGACTTATGTCGAATGAAAACAGTTATCAAAATGACCATTATCTCATTGTAGAAGATAGATCACTTCTTAAAATATAAATTTGAAATATTAAGACAACACTGGTTACACAATATAATAAATCACATGCAAAAATGCATAATTCTACAAAATAAGATACTTTTGGATAAATTATAAGTAAATTATATTTGCAAATTAAGAGTTAACACGTTAATTCAAATGTATACCACAATGTTAATCTAAGTATATCACAATAAATTAACAAAATTCTACTTGAATATATATAATGCATCGTATCAATTATACGAAAATATTTTACTTCTTGCACTTGCATGGTTTCAAGTATACTAATTTTGAACACCCCACAATTTTTGTTAAATTTTTTTCACATATCAATGCAAAACAATATAATCATATTATGTCAGTAATTGATCATCAAAAAAATTGCATCACACTCCTGAAAAAATAATGCTTATTAAGACATATTACATCACAACAAGGATCGACATACAAAGGTAATTAAACATGTGGTTTGAAAAATAAACAGAATATTAATTTTTATAGTTATAAATAAGATTTATAATTTAACACATGCAGTGAAATATAATTTATAAAAATCACTTCCTATATCTATAAATTAAAAGAGAATAGTATTCACTATCTGCAAGTGAAATGAAAAAAAGTGGCTAGTAAATTGTGCAACAAAAGTGGCAAATTTCAATGCGCATGCGCGAAAATTTAGAAAGATGGGAGTAACACAGGGCTAGGGAAAGAGAGCCCTGGGAGTAACAGATGTAAATTCAACAGCCAACATTCGGGGGACTAGATCTCTCAAGGACTAAGTCTCTCGGAGAAAAGATTCGTTCAGCTTTTCCTGCTGTCAAGGACTAGCTCTGTGGGAGAAATTTTCGCCGCCCTTATCCGCTTGTGTTTGCAGTCGCGTCGTAGCTCTGGCGCAGTGAGGGTCGAGCTTCACGTATTACATTGTGTGCCCGCGTGACACTTGAGAAAACGATGGAGATGGATCGCTCGATAGAACAGCGATCCTCGTGACGTTCTATTTGACCCGAATCGGAGTTGAAGTTCTGCCACAGCCACCATACAGACCTGACATGAATCCTCCTGATTTCTTCCTATTTCCGAAGGTAAAAAGATGCCTGAAAGGTCATCGTTTCAACGATATTCCGAACATCCAACATGCTGTCACGAAGGCACTAACCGGGATAACTCCAACGGACAGTGGGGCCTATGAAGCTTGGAAAACGCGCTGGCAACGTTGTGTCGACGCCCAAGGTGAGTACTTTGAAGAATATTAACGATTTGTACAAATCGGATCAATAAATTTGTTTTTCTAGACTGAGTCTCATTACTTATCTACCACACCCTGTATATAAAACAAATTTTGCTTAATAAGAACACATGTGTGTCTCTTTTGCTATATTCATACAAGTCAATATAGCTGAAAAATGCCATATTTCTCTTTAGGCATGTCAGTTCCCTACACCATACTTAACGATAATTGATAAATATATTTTGATAATTTTTGCCTAAAATCTGTTAAAAAGTTTATTTTATTTCTGCAGTTTTAATATGACTTAATATTATTTATTTTAAGGTCTCATAACTTTATATTATTAATCATTTTAATAATTATAATTAAGATTAGCTTATAAATAGTTCTTTCAGTTTTAAAATAATTTTCATAAAATCTATTAGGTAATAAAATTACTGTAAACGAAAAATATGCCAAAAATATCCTTGATGTTATAGAAAACGGATATAGTATTAATTTTTTTTTGACATTATTTTCTTAAAAATAATAAATGAAGGCAAGCAATGAGATGCGATGTTTTTCTACATATAATTGTCAGGAAATATTTCCAAAACATAGTTTTCCGAGCCAAAAATTAAAATTATGGGAAAGCTGAAAAATAATAAAAATACGTTTAAATAAGAAGGAATATAAAGAAATCACAATGAGTATTTTCTTTTGTTTTTGCTTCAGAAAATGCATCTACTTGTTACACAAAATATATAAATTACAACACAAATTTTTAAAATAGCAAAATATAAAATACAGAGAAATTACGTGATTTTTTTCACTTTTTTCTAAAGCTAACTTAAAAAAAGATGATCTCCATGAGGATGATACTTTATTTTTACCCTTTTTTTAATTATGTTAATTTATTTCATCTATCATTTAATGTAACCTACAATTATTTCAAAAACAAAATTAGAAATTTAAAGCATTTATAGGTATATAAATCATAAATTTTTTAACTTTATATTTAAACTTCAAATATTCTTCAAGAAAATTCGATAGTAAAATCGTATAAATTGTTTAGAACTAAAAATTTACAGAACACCTTTAAATTACAATAGAATAGAATAATTAAAATTTTTATTTAAAGAGCGAATGAAATAGATATTTCATAATAATAGGAAATTAAATTACAAATTATCTTGAAAAACTTGAGAAATCGGTAATTTTTATATGCTACTTGAAATATTATGCAAAAGAGGATTACCAAAAAACTAAAAATATTTCTTTTCAATGAAAAAAAGTAACTAAATTTAATTTTAATATAAATATCTTTCAATAAATTTTTAATTAAAAAATAAGAACATATTACTCAAAAATTAAAAAAGTATACTCACATATTTGTGTTGTTCATTTTAAGTATAATAATAATAGTGTATAGTGCCCAAATGTTCAAATAAAAATCCAAAAGAACAATATACAGATTTCTAAATCGTAAATAATTCTAAATAAAATGAATTATAATCGTTTGATTAGCTACTATTGTATTCAGTATTGCCAGACGAACACAAAATGTTATAATTTTTTCATCCAATTAAAAAACAATTCAGAAAATTATTAAAATTGTATGTATATTAATTTTTAAGCTGAATTTGAAAACGATATTTTATTGAATATCTTTTTTCCTCCTAATACATTGTTATTTTTCAATTTACATTAATTGGAAAATGAGAATGATTATTAAAATTATCGTTTGCTTTAAAAGAAAAGGCTTATATTTAATTCTGAACTCAGCAATTATGATTTATTGCCTTTAGTTTATTTAATTATCAACTTTTTAAAAATAAAAGTAAAGATTTTCTAACGTAAAGTAACCATGTTTTCCATATGGTTGTGGTGGCCATGCAATGCATTACCGCAAATAACCGACCATGTGTATCAACCTAGAGACTAAGAAAAACTAAATTTAGCTTAACTTACTTATTTGTAAATTACTTAATAGACTTGACTGGAAACTGTAATTGTAACTGCATTGTCACAGTACATATAACCTTCTTGTAACGTGAGCTTGTATTCCTATAGCACGCCTTTCAGCATCCACTTCTTAATAAAGATAGTTAAATTTTATAGAATAATATTTATTCATTTTGACAATATACAGTAATACGTTTATAGATTAAGATTTATCGTTTATTCACTTAATTAATGAAAATAATGAAAGAAAATGTTGTTGTTTTTGTATAGTATTTTGTATAAAATGGAATTCTATTCAGCAAAGATTTAATTAATCAAAAATATTATTTTCAGAAACAAAAAGGTTTTTAATATTACCATCACATATATGATGGTAAATGTGACTGTTAAAATATCATTCAGTCGGTCTCATTTTTCATATAAATATTCCCTTTACGTAATAAAGCTTTATAATTTGAAGTTGGCAAACGCATTTTTTAAAAGAAAACGATTATTTAAAAAGTTATTTATTGGAAGCATATTACTGATATTATGAAATATCTAGATTGATATGTGCATTTCCATTCTAATCTGAAAATAACGCAATAATATTTAAAATTTCGTTTACATGTTCTTATTGTTTCATATTTATATTGCTTCATCTGTTATTTAGATAGTGTTTCATAAATACAATGGTTTGTTAAGAAATAACTTTTCCAAAGAAACAATTTATTGAATTACAAAATATAATGTTTGGCGCTCATGTAATTGTTCTTTACTTTAATAAAGCTGGAAAACGTTTAATGATTTTATTAAGTAAATAAAAATGAAACTTTTCACAAGAGAAGATTCTTGGATTTTCAACTTTTATACACTACATTTATGGCTACCTATTGCTCATTTTGAAGCGTCTTTAAAGACAGCCAGTCGCGTCGCAATTTTGAACACGACTAATTGACAATATCGACATTTGAAGAGCAATTCTCCATGCCACACCACAAAAGTGAAAGAACAATGAAATTGCACTTATATTGAAAGCCACAGTCTCCATTAATAAAGCCAATGAATCTTCGGTCGGGTCAAGTATTGAGCACATTACCTGTTGGTCACGAAAATGGTGTCTTTCCCAAAAAGCCACCGTGGATAATGATTCTCAATTATGAGCATATAAGCTTCTTAATATGACCTTCGCAACTGCCACTAAAATGACATACATGTTCTTCAAAAGATACAAAGGTTTCATAATAAAAATAAAGGATATATTTAATGTAGCAGTTTAGTGAATTGAAATCAAATTTATTAAAAATATTTATTTTTATTCCAACTAAACACTTTTAAAAAGTTTTATTGTAACGCAATTAAAATATTAATATACTTACAGAGAGAACTTATTTATTTTTAATACTAAACTGCTTTGTGTAAACGGCTTGAAAGTTTAAAATCACTATACAGCTTTCAAGGAAAAAATCTTAAACGTAACACAGGAAAAAACAAGTGCACCTTCTTTATCCAATTTTGGATAATTTTACATCATTTTATTGCGATTCAGATATAGACCATTTTAGAATTATCAGCATCCAGAAATATTTTCAAGTTATTTAATGAATGCTGTGTTTTAAATAGAGGGATTTTCTGAAAAGTTATCAATTATAATAAAATTAAAAATAATTATACTTGATTTTAAATTATATATGATTTTTTGTGAGCTCTGATTTTTTACCATCGTAGCTTTTCTTACAATGATGATCATGAATTTAGAAAAAATTTAACGGTGTCACGGTCTTTAATAATTTTTCAACAGGACCGATATCGCATATTATATTCGTCCCAGGATCGGAATGCCTGTATCAGACCTGTATCGGTAGATGACAATCACAATTTGCCGGCAGTTAACCGTATAAGGACCGATACTTGTTTCCGACACAATTAAAGAGCACATTTTTAATGTCGCTTGCTGATACGGAACCGATATCGTTACGAAATCTTCATACCAATACCGATACTTATCCGAAACTGCCGATATAAGCCCGTCAGGATGCCGATAGTCTTGTGTTTGTTGGGTAGAGGATTATATATTATTGATTTATTATAACTTTGATGTTTGTAGATATCTTTACTTGATTATATAATTTGAAGATAGTAATTCTACATATAAATGATTGTTTAATAATGAAAAATTAGTAATTTATTTTAGAGATGTTAGAGGTAATCCTTTTTCGGTGATTGTTCTTTATCATAGTAGTAATTAGCTAGAAGGGGCTAAAAAACAAAATTATACAACAATGTAATAAAAATTAGAAGAAAAACACTAAAAACAGTGACAATTTAAAAATTGTCATATATTTCATAATATTTTTAAATAACTTTGTTGAAACATTTCTAAATAATTAAGTAGTGCAATTTTATACACAAATTTGTTTTTAGAATACATATATGCATTTATTGTCATATATCTATCTATCTATATATATATATATAGATAGATAGATATATGAAAAATCATTTATTATACAAATGCCTTTTGCTTACAGATATATTGACGACATAATTATTTTTAATTGTCTAGAATTTGATAAAATTTATAATAATATGTATCCTAAGGAATTAAAATTAATTAAAACTAATATTGATAACTTAAAAACTGAATTTCTAGATATTTCAATTACGATAAAAGATAACCACACATTTACTGACATATATGATAAAACTAATAATTTTAATTTCAAAGTTAATAAACTGATTTTCTGGAATTCAAACATTTCAATTAAAATTTATAAAAATATTATTTTTAATCAACTTAATAGAATATACAATATATGTAATAATTTAAACAACATCAATAAACAAATAAATAGACTAGAAAATTTTCTAACTCATAATGGCATTCCAACTAAATTTATTAAACACTATTTGGCTAGTAGTGCATTGCTTATAAGAGTGAAGAAAGGCGTAGTTTTATACTACAGAAGGATCACCCAAGCCTTGAAGGTCTTATAAAAAGCGCAAAATGCCGATAGTGTTTACACTTAGTCGCTAATTAACGTATTTGGTGAGGTTCTTGCAGATTTGGACTTGAATTTAGATATGGTTTTAATTTGATTATTATAAATTAAACGTATTTTGGCAACATTGGATTTTGACTTATATATTTTAGATTAAATTCTACTTCTTTTATTCTGGCTTGATACTTTGGTTTGAATTTTTGGTATGGCTTTGGGGTGTACTGGCTTCTTTAAGACTATGTCTTGGGCCATTGCAGAAAAGCCATAATTTGTGCCAATGTGGTCAACACCCCCTGACGAAGCTGGCCATATTGGTACTTTATTCCATTTTTATCTATCTTTCTTTGAAATTTCTTCCAAGTATTTTCAATGTAATTCTTTCCAATTGGTATTTTCAATGTATTGTTTTCCATTTAATATTTTCAATGTGCTATTCTCCATTTGACATTTAATATTTTCAATGTACTATTCTCCATTTGGCATTTTTCATTGTATTTTGTTTAATTGTATTCATTGTATTTTATAAAATATACTATTAACTATATCTTAGTAATACTATTCTAGCTGCTTATGCGCAAAATGTGTTGCTAAGCTTAAATGTTTAAATATTCTTGTGCTTTTCAGTTCTATATCTAACTTTACATTATATATATACATATATATATATATATATATATATATATATATATATATATATATATATATATATATATATATATATATATATATATACGATATTTACTAGGATGATAAGTTTCATGTCTCATAAGTATTTTTACAGTGTGCAATGATAACAATTGCATAAATTTTAAAACATCATTTAATGATTAAAGTGATTATTTTGTAAACAGCTCAGATTTTAGAAAATGAACTGATTAAATATCTGACTATCGAAATTGGTTGAAAATGTTACCGTCTTTTGCCAGTCCTAACGCAGTAATTTGTGTAATTTATTGGAATATTACATATAATGCAAATTTTCAAGCCAAACATAATCATATTATTTTATTTTACTTAATTCCAACAATTGGGTCTTTCTTTAGACTACATAATTTCAAATATAAATCTTCCTTTTCTTTGTGAATACATCGAAATGTTTGTGTACCAACCAATACCAACATAATAATCTTTGTGTTTTTATCCCTTCATGGTGTAGATGAAAGTGTTTCATCCAAGTCCAATTTTAAGCAATTTTTAAATATTATGAAATATAAACTTGAAACAAATTAATAAGCCTTTTTTGCCTTAATGATTTGAAGCTCTAATTAGCAATGAAAGTCGATATTGCAATTGAGTTTAGAGTAATAGGTAAATATATTACATGGCATGTAATATTAACTTTACAAAACTACGTAAAAAAATATGAGGGTATAATCTGAAGAATTTGAAAGAAAATTGCTTTTAAGCGATTTAAATTTCCAAATTCTTTTTAATTATTTCGCTTGAATTTTTCATTCTAATTTAATAGAAGCTATGAATTTTTAAAATTGTGGGTAAACTGTTTCATGCATAACCGTGTTATGAGGTAAAAATTCAAGAAATCGTTATGCTGAAGGCACATTGAATTTTTCATTCATTATTTACATATAAAATACTGTAAATGATATACATAATGATATTAGGTTATGTGTAATCTTTTTAGACATAAGTGTTGCATTTTTCTGAAAATTTAATTAAATTGAATTTTTATGGATATCTTGAAGGCTTTTATATGATTTATCGAAAATTTCATAAATTGATTTTTTCAAATCAGTTAATGAAATTATGAAATTTAAAAATTTCATAATATTATTAACTGATTTGAAAAGATTACTTTTCAAGAAGCGGGAGAAATTATATTATTCCACAGAATTGTCCATTTGTATGCAATAATTTTAGAGAGTTCTCGTCATCGAGATATAAATAAAATTATATGATTTATTTTCAGGGATATTAAAGTGAAAATTATGACTTATATGTCTGTTATAAGAAATGTGGTTGTGAAACATAAATACATAACATAAATACATAACATAACATAAATACATAACAAATGAAACATAAATACATAACAATGTTCAGATTATAATAAATATTTTAATAAAACTAAAGGTCAAGTGAGTACACCGGTTCTTCCACTCGCATGTATTAAAAAATCGTGACTCTCTATATAACGATGGTATACACTATGAAAACGTCAATTTCCGTCTTTTAAGCGAGTGCACAATTATATCGGCTTATAATCTTACATTGGACATGTACGTCTTTACATCTGACATTGGACATAATTATACGCTGCAATGGTCGTGTATTCGTTATAAGTTTCAATTCAGTGACAATTGAGGTCTTGGCTCCAATGCGATTGACGAAAGAAAAAACACTTCTTGGAAATTTCTGCTCAATTAAATGTCATTTGTCACAGCAAATTTATATTATACCAGGCAATAAAACTTTTAATGACGCCTTAATTTTTAAAAGGAAAAAATTGTTGCGTAGTAGTAAGCACCATTTATAGATCCATTAATAACATACTTTAATTTAGTAGTGTTTTAAACACTCTGAAATCTAAATGAAATATTGAATATATTGTTATTTGTATTTAGTACATACTAATTAGAATGAATTAATAAACCTTTTAAGTAATATTCATTAATTTCAAATACTATTATAAAATCAAAAACATTTTTTTCGTAAAATTAGATAACTCAAACAAATTATACATAACATTTACAATGAGAAATGGAAATATAAAAGAATATTTTTTGAAATAAAACACACAATGACATAAAATCTTTATTTAAACTTAATTCCATGGAAGCTGTAAAAATTTAAGAATTTGTATTCTAAAAAGGACTATTAATACTTTATTACAAAAATATTTAATATCTTTTTTTAAATAAATATTATAAGTGTTTTCAAATAAATAATAAATATAATTTAAATCTGTACCAGTATTAAATTAAACTTACAGAATCACAATGAAAGTAAATTTAAACAAATATACAGTAAACTTTTCTACATCTGTTATTTTGGCATTGTAATGATTTTTACGACGCAAAATGGCACAGAGGAGGTAGCAAAACCTAGTTTGATTAATTTTTTAGTATTGTTTTTATGTAATTTTAGAAATTTAATATTTACAAATTGCATTAATAAAAGTTGCCTAATGAAATAAATATACGGACATAAGGACATAAATGTTGAGATTTATTTTTTTTACATGTAGCAAATTCTTATATTTTTCTTAGTTCCCTTATGAAATGGATGAATATTTTATTAAAATATTGCGATTAATAGAAAATATGTTTAACATAAATCATTCTCAGAATGTAAAATCTAAAGAGTAAAATTGTCTTTTTGTGGTACTACTGTTTTAAACATTCTGTTTCTAGCAAAAATGTCGTTAGCAGTGCCTCCTGATTTTTTTCTTCAAAATCAGTAGAATCTATTGATTTCTTTTTCTTCAAGGTTAGCAGGTATGAATATGTGATAATGCAGGAGGGTAGCATTTTTTGGGCTGAATATAATTTTAATATAGAATATAATTACATAGATATCTGATTTCTTGACTTTTTTATCATATGAAGTCAAATTAATATTAGATTAATTTATTAGTGCTGACAATTACAGAGTCATGATAAACTCATTGTATTTTATGCTTTCATGAACTAAATGATTTATGAATTAAAAAATGGCCCAGCTGGGACTTTAATTGAAACAATGCATATCTTACTATATGCACTCAAGATCTAAATTTTGCATTAAAATATATATTATCTTTTTATTCTTATTTTGATAGAACTCTTATTTTATGTTATTAAATTTTCAATTCAAAGAAATTAAGCAGCAATATTAATTTGACATACCAGGGTAATCTTCCCGGCGGATCTCTATCCCTCCGGTGCAGCAGACTGGAACAAACTACAATAACTCGTTTTCGAAGTGGCCACCTAAGATCATTGGCATTTAACAACAAAGAAAAGGAATTTCCAATTTGCGCTAAGTGTTTCAAAAGCCAAGCCACTCCAGATCATATCCTTGAGTGCTTGGGACTCGATAAAGAAGATCTTCTGGAGCGACCATTATTGGTCATTGATTTCCTGAGAGTGTACAATGTCATAGACTTGGTCTAGCGCTGCTAGACAACAGGGATCAGCAACAACAACATTAATTTGACATCATAAACATAAGAATTTCTGTATATACATATTCTTATTTTTTTTTACTGTGTTAACAATTGAAAAAATTTTTTTGCATAATCTTGCATATTATTTACAGCTTCATTTACAGTTTCATTGAAGTTGTTTTCAGTTTGAACTAAATTTGGAAAATAAAATATAAAACAACATTTATTTGTAAAAGCAAAAGTCAGTTTTGTTCAACAGAATAATCTGTAAATAATGGTCTTTACCCGCCTATAACTTCAAAAATAAATAATTTTGCTAACTAAAGATGTGTGATAATTTTTTATTACTTTGCTACATTCACACGTAAAATTAAATAGATATAATTAATGTAATAAATTACTGAACAATTTGCTCGATTTTGTATGTAATTTAAAAACCTCTATAATTATCAAAATCAACCAAACTGTCATAATTATTTGTATTGTTGTATTATTGAATAAAAATAATTAATCGTTATTCTATAATTAAAAAAAAAAAACATGACTCCTTAAAATAAGGAATTTAAAATCTATTTTCTGTACAAAATTGTGAGTATAAAAAAATCAGCAATATACTTCGATAAAAGATTGGAATTCAATCCTTCGATGAGCTGAAAGAAAAACATTCTAATAAACCCGTTTTATACAGCTCTGATTTTATACAACGGTTTATTATTCAGCGTGACGCTTCAAATTTTGGAATTGGCGTTGTGATGTCCCGAGTGATTGAAAACGAAGAACACCCCCTCATGTATCTACGTAAGAAATTTTCACCTACGGAACAAAAATACAACACTATTGAGAAGGAATGCGCAGCTATCTTTTTTGCTGTGCAAAAATTAAAGTAGTACTTGGCTAGGCACCAAAGTTTTGTAGTACAAACAGATCATAATCTTTTAGTATGGCTGGAAAAGAATACCGGTACTAATCCTAGATATTTACGATGAGCCTTGATTTTGCAATCCTTTAACTACGAAATAGTTCATCGTAAAGAAAAACAAAATCAGAAAGCCAATAGTTTAAGTCGAATCCCTTAAAATTTTGTAAGATTATACTTAATAACATAATTGAAAGGTGAATTTTGATGTATATTTTCATGTCTCTTAGTAAGATTTGTAAATATTTTTTGCTTATGTGTGTTTAAAATATTCATGAATTAAGGATAAGATGAATGCATTTCTAAGTGTAAGGTACTACTTAAATATAATTTGTACGAATATTTGCATATATTTATACATAAATATTAATTTTATGAACATTTATGAACTATTCATATTTCTTGGTTTTCTTGAATTGAACTGAGAATACAAAACTTTTCCTACCGTGAAAAATGTTTTTCAAGTGGAGAAAAATACTATAATGATTTCGATGACGCGAGATGGCTCTGCGGATATTATAAGTCTTCAAATAAAAAATAACTATAATTTAAATTTTTATCAGTATTGAATTAAACTTACACTATCACAATGAAAGTAAATTTAAACAAATATACAGTAAATTTTTCTACATCTGTTATTTTGACATTGTAATGATTTTGATGATACGAGATAGCAC
>JAJQOW010001614.1:0-40460 GCA_037975125.1 Latrodectus hesperus
AAAATTGAAATATATTTAAAAATTATTGCGATTGCACTATCTAACGTTTTGTAAGAAAAAGAGGTGTGTACATACGGAAAGTAAGCGCTATGATCAATAAATGATAAATACACATTTTGCACATGAAAATTAATTACACATTTTATATAACCAAACATTTTAAATCTTTTTAGTTCTAATAAATGCTACTTTTGTGTGTCCAAAACTAAGCACACACAAAAGAACAAGTTTACAAATAACACTTATTTGTGTTCATAATCCAATTCAATCCACAAATTTAACTACATTGACTCGGGGTACATTTACATAAAGTTTCAGAAATGTAATAATTTTAACATTTTAATAGAGATGATTAAATAAGTTTAACATTTTAACAATTAACAGAGATGATAACCGACAAGGATGCCATGGAATTAAGCTGCAAAAGATAATTTATTCATTTTTCTCATGACATGAGTGGTTTCGTATACATTCTAAGAGAAAGTGGGCTTATATCGAAAATTCTGTCTATATCCACAAAAATTTTTTCTCATGACCTTTTGTATGAAAAACCATTTTATTGTCTTAATCGTTTTTAGATGAACATTGGTGGTAAGTTTAAGGACAGATCTTTACAATTCTAGTGGTGAGCATGTATAATAACAATTTATCCATCTTGATAAGATGCTACAAAGAGTTTCATAGATAAATCTTGATAGGTTTCCTTATACGTTCAACATATTCTTAAAAACTACTCAGCTTATTCAATGATAGGTGAATATTTTCATATATACTTTCTATATTTGACAGATAACAACCCAAGTAGCAAAATAGCTTGGCCAAATATTGGCAGTCTTGGTCAAAATACCCCCCAATAACGGGTACCGCCAAGTTTTCGTCTGTATACAAGATGCCAAGATAAGCGCAATAATGAATCTATCATGGGGGCCAGGTCTTCCCCATAATTGGATTAATAGGGGAGGGCCAATTTTTCCAGTATGTCATGAGAACTATTTATTGGTTTTATATGCGTAGTAATTAAGTATTATTAAACCATCACGAGAAGGCGGGTGAGATCTGTGTCCGGTGGAAGGGTTCATTCTTTCAGAGGTTTGAACAGTAAAACGATCACGCCGTTTAGGGTTAAAACAAATTCTTCGCCCGTTCTTCTCTTTGGCGAAGAACACAATTTTCTCCTCCTCATTCTCTGCTTTCTACTTAGCCTAGAAGGTTGTATTATCAGCGCTCTTGATTTTTAGTATTTTTGATTGATTTAAAACTGTTCTTTTCAGAACAACACATAATGTCTCTAAAAGGGAAAACATTGCGTTCTAAAGAACGTAACATCGTTAATAACGTGCGCATATTTTTTGAAAATGAAGCAAAGTCTACTTCGCTTTCGATACCAATTCAGAAAGCACAGGAACGTACTGCGGCTGCTACTGGCGTTTCTCTTAGAACTGTCCAAAGAATTAAAAAGGAATCCACAACTGATAGCAGGCTTTCAACTCCAGGGAAACAGCGTAGTCGACCTGCAGAACGGAATGTAGTTTTGGACAATTTTGATTTATGTGTCATTCGAAATACAGTAAATGAATTTTATGCATCTAATAAAGTTCCATCCATTTCATTATTATTTCCAGTGTTGAAAGAAAAGATTAATTTTTCTTGGAAAAGGGAATCTTTAAGGAAAGTCCTGCATCAAATTGGATTTCGTTGGAAACGATGCCAAAATAAAAGAAAACTACTGATTGAACGGCCAGACATAATTTCGTGGAGATGCCGGTACTTGAGAGAAATAAAAAAATATCGAGAAATCCAAAAAAGCATTATTTATGTGGATGAAACTTGGATTGACAGCAACCTTTCCTTCTCAAAATGCTGGCAAGATGAAAAACTTGGTGCTTTCGTAAAAGATGGTGCTGGAAATCGGTTAATTGTTGTGCATGCTGGATCGAAAGATGGATTTGTGCCAAATGCAGAATTAGTATTTAAAGCAGGCTGTGCAACAGGTGATTATCATGGGCAAATGAATTACGAAAATTTTGAAAAGTGGATACGAGAAAAATTGCTACCTAATATCCCTTGTAATTCCATCATAATAATGGATAATGCATCGTACCATACGAAGATTTTGAATCCAGTACCAACGAAATATTCAACGAAAGCTAAAATGTGTAAATATTTGGATGACAAAAATATACAGTATGACAGCACTATGAGAAAGCCTGAACTGTTTCAATTAATTAAAATGAATGCTCCACTTAGCAAAAAATATCACATTGACGAACTTTTAAAAGCAGAAGGTCATTCCGTTCTAAGATTGCCTCCTTATCATTGTGACTTAAATCCTATTGAGTTAGCTTGGGCAGCAGTAAAGCGCCATGTTCGCGAAAGAAACGTCGAAGCTGATCTCAGTTTGAAAACAATGAAGGAGTTGACGTCAAATGCAATTAAAAATATCTCTGGGGAAACCTGGCAAAAATACTGCTGTCATGTAGAAAAAATCGAAGGAGAATATTGGAAAATTGATGGACTTGTGGAGACTACAATTGAAACATTGAATTTCGATATAGGATCCGAATCAGAAACTGATACTGCTTCTGAAACTGGTACAATTGATTGGGATTCGGATACTTCTATGGATACTTATTAATAAAATAATAACTATAAGAACTGAAATTTTAAAATAATAAATACAGATCAGCTTTGGAAGTTCTCAAAATTATGTAGATTTTTTATAAGAAGGTTGACTCAGCCAAACAGATAGCATTCTGCGAAATGAGGAGTTTGGTTCTGAAATTAGTGGGTTCAAATCTTAATGAACCAAACGGAGTGACTGTGTAAGGTTTTCAGGGTTTTCCTTGCACGTTAACGAGAATTCGGGTCACTTTTCATTAGAAAGACCTCCCTGAAGGCATTTTCTCTTCTTCGGCAACTACAAAAACTATATTTCCCTTATATTAACATATAATATTTATGCGAAATCTGTATAAATTTTATTTTTAAAAATTTTGAAAATTCTTTGTTATCCATTTTTTTATTTGATATTATACACAAAAATGTTTTAATAAAACAGATTATACAATCAAAATTGTTAAAAACTATTTAAATGATAGATTTTACTGAACAAAATATAAATATTTTATATTCCCTCAAATTATTTTAAATGATTCCATTGGTGCACAATATATTCCATACTATAAACCTATATGAATTAAAATTAATTCTAAAACATTTTAAAATATTAGTATGTCGTAATATGATGAAATATGTATCTTGAATAAAAAGGCTGTAAAAAGTTAATTTATTACTTACGGAGTTTCTTTTTAGCCTAAAATGTTTCTTATGTAAAAAGTGTCTTCATCTAAATTAACTTAACAACAAGCATATTCTAGAAAATCTCACCCTTTCCTATTTTCTCAAAAATTATTGCGATAACACAATAAAAATATACAAATTTTGGACATAAAAATTATCTATCGTTCGGTGTTAACTTATTGGCCTTAAAAACAGGTTTTGTTCCTGTTCTTGTGAAATAAATAAATTCTAAAATCTACCTAATAATGAAATTTTCATGGCAAAATAAAAATATTTTCATTCTAAATGTTTTTCTATCATAGCTTAATATATGTATTTATATATTTCAATTCTCGTATTTGAATTCTTCGAAAAAGCATAACACATACATATTTTATTTTCATTCTACATCAGAAAGTGCTAATTAGCCAAATAAGGTAACCTAGATTGAGGCGCTTTCCCCTCGTTTTCTCCTCCGCTCGCTAAATTGTTGAAGTAGACTTCTCTGATAACACGTGACTCTTACGTCACACCCGCCATCTCCTGGTGGTCGCACTATAGCTGTATTTTTATGTGCAATAAAATCAAAAGTTTGCAATATTACACATATTTACTCTATCAGGCTAATCAAAATTCCAATATTTTTTACATATACATTAATGCTTTTGCATTTAAAATTTAAACATAAAGTTAATCAAAGAGTAAATTTGTTTATATATGATTTGTTGTGAGTTTCACTGCACTTTGGAAAGGTTGAAACATGAAATGTTGTAAACAAAAAATTATTCGGAGTATAGCTGGCCAGTATTAAGATTTATATCTTCTAGGAGACTTCTGGTGAAAATCGAATGATAAAAGGCATTTGATCCAAAATTTAAATCCTTTGCAATACTATTGAATCCAAAAAATATATACTAAGTGTTGTAACTAGAAGATAATCACGGCATCATTTTTTACTGCAAAGGCATGGTAATAAAGTACCTATAAACAATCATCTAGTGTTAAAATAATTTTTACTATGCAACTTCCCCAACCAATTTCTATAATGTTTTAAAAAATTAACGAAGTGTATTATAATCACTGAAATAAGTAAATTTATTGTATAGCAAAATGGTAGTTTCTTAATTGAATAGCTTATAAGAAACTTATCTCTTACTCGTAATCAAGATAAAAAAATTCCTAACAGAAAATAATCCAAAGGTCAATAATACAGAAATTATGAAGTATTGCTGCACAAGTAATCATGAAATAGAATTATATATATTTTTTATCATATTATTTCTATTACATATGAATGTACTACGTAATTGAATTTAATTGCTATGTAATTCTCAGTGTCCAGTTTATGTGTTTATTAATTTTTGTTATTGATTTTAACGACGTTTTAGAAAATCCGTTATTACAATATTATTTTCGCATCTCCTCTTCAAAGACTTGTCGTTAAATCGAGCTAAAGAAATTTGCTCCGTTTCTCGCGCATGCGTATTGATGCTTAAAAATGAAACTGACAGAGGGCTGTCTGCTCTCCGTTTACATAGGGATTTAATTTAACTCTAAGAGAAGGTTGGGAAGAGTAGTAGATTATTCATTAACTTTATTTTGTTTCATTAATTATTTACGTTTGTTAAAATATTATATGTTTATATATATATATATATATATATATATATATATATATATATATATATATATATATATATATATATATATATATATATATATATATATATATATAATCGCTAAAATATAATTAACATTACTAGTTTATTGTAATACTTATATATTGTTTTATTTTAAATAGCTGTATATACATATGGAAGTTTTTTTTTTATCAAAGTTTAAATAAGTATGTCTCTATTATATAGGTTATATTTAAGATCTACATTTCTGCTGATTAACTTAGAATAGTACAAATTCAAAACTAGTTAAAAAAACTTCATGTGTGTGTATATACCTTTATTGTTTAATAAACTGGAAAATGCTCAATAGTAAGAGAAAATGCTTAATGGTCATTCAAGCACTCTCAATTTTTGTTCTGGAAAAGTATTAATAGATAAAAAAGTAAAATATAAAGTGATATATTTTTATAACAAATAATTTTTTACTTCAAAATTACATTTGTAGTTAAATATATGCTTTAATCATAAATGAATTGCAACATTTTTGTCATAAAATATCTCTGTAACCCAAATTTCCACATGAATTAGACAGTGCCCTTATATATTATAAATAATTGAAATATTAATGTTTTTCCATAACTGTTATTGGGGGAAAGCGATGTTAAGTTTTCCTATTATTTGGTCTTCTGTTGTGAACTTTTAATAATTTAGGCTGGTCTGTTGCCGGTAGTAATTATAATATTTTTAATTAATAATTCTTTGTGATTAAATGTATCAGAAAGAAATTCAGTGTTTAAGGCTAATTAACTGACTGACAATGTTGGAGATGTTTCACCATAGTAAAAATGTCTTCTTTGTATAAAGTGGCTCTAAGTTAAATCCAACTCACTATTTATTGTTATGTGATAGATATGCATGCAAACAGAGCGACTATCAAAAGGCTGGCTTCGGATTTCAAAAGCATTTTTCTTCCAGAAGTTTAATTCATAACTTCTAGCAAATATGTTTCTACGATCAATTTAAAGTTGTTCTGTATGAAAAGTATACAGAAGCATAATATATATAATTTTTCACCTGTCTGGTTATGCAATGTGAAATCAGTTTGTGGGTCTTAAGAAAGTTTATTTTCAATGAGATGCATAGAATAAATATTTTATTTTTGCAAAAACTTTACAAGGAAAATGTAATTATTTAAAATTTTTTAACATTAACCTGTCATACAATTTTTACACTTTAACTTTGTTTTCATAGTTGAAAAAACTTCTAAAAATTAAATTAATTTTAAAATGTTCTTTATTGAGAAATATTATCATTAAAATTTCAAAATCAAAACTTTAATACATAACTATCACTGAACAACCAGTAACTCTTTACTTCCTTAAAAACAATGTCTCATTATACATGTGACTCTATTTCATAATTTTGATTTTAATTTCTAACATTAAAAATCTTCTCCCATTTGTTGTTGAGCAATTATTTTTTGCATATTTGGACTAATTAGATAGGGACCTTCAATTTAAATTTGGGCTTCGAATCCCTTCTAGCATCCCAGCTCATAGTGAATATCAAATTCTCAAGTTGAACGAACAACTAAAGAATTTTCCATTCGCCTCAGATAATTCTAGATATTATATTCTAGTATTTGAATTTTAAAACGTTTAATTATATAAAAAAAATCAGATGAATTTATTTTATAAATTTCAAATGCATTATGGATAATTGCTTTTCAAATTTGAAAAATAAAATATTTTTTGCTTTCCTATTATTATTTTTGCTTAGCAGGAATATTTACATAAGTCATCTGTGGTTGAAAGTGTATTCTGAACCATTACAAATATTCCTGCTTAAGGTTCAAGTTATTATTTTAGAGTCAAAGCAATATTATTCCATTTAGCCAAAGCTGTCGCTTGGGTATCAGGCACTCTTGTTCAAATGAAAATTTTGTGCTCCTTTATCGGGTCTGTTCTACTTTTATAAAGTTCTACAATTTTTTGTGAAATATTCTTTTGTAGTACTCAAAATTTGACTTTCAAAATGAAGGAATTTAAAGTTATAATATTAAAACATGCTTGTCTTATTGTTTTTTTTCATTTATTTTAAAAAACATAAAAATGATAAAAAATTTTAAGTAAAATATGAAAATTTGAAAATATATTTAAATACTGATTCTCCTGGCTTTAGCAGCTACAAACGTTCATATCAATTCCTTTATATTTAATTTATACAAAATTTCGTTTTCTATGAATATAATTGAGAAGTCTGATAAATTTTCCAGCACCATGGTAAATCACATGTTTTCATTTATAATTTTAAGGTTTGAAAACATTTGCTCTCCAGCAGCCACTAAAACTGGACTGGTTAAAGAAATCTGTAAAGCTATTTTTATATTTGAAAATGTATTAATAAGATTGTTTTCATAAAAATAATTTAAAACATCAATAATATCATTTAAAATATCCTCTTTTATAAAAACTACCTCATTTCTTTAAACAAGTTTAACCGATTACTGTCGTTTTCATTAACATTTTTAGTATCTGTTAATTTTTGTTCTAATTCTTTGTTTCAAAATTTCATTGTCACTCCAATTTTTTAAATTAGATATGTACTAGTAAATCCGCAAAAACAATCTCATTTTATTGCTTAGAAAATATAAAACATGCAAAAATGAAAACTTATATATTAGAGATGTTTTTTTCTAATGGCGGGCACAAGAGGGTATAACCCTATGCCACAACAAGGCCAGAGACTGATACTCATTTGACGTTACCCAGTACAGTTGAAGTACTTGTGTATTAGAGATGTTGTATAACTCAAATACACAAGTACTTCAACTTTAGAACATGCAATCATTTGGCTTTGTTAATGCTTTAAAAATGACAGCGTTCATTTTTCTCTTGAAAATCCATTATTGTTTTTCTTGAAATGAAACAACATTACAAACTATCAGGCAATTATTTATTATTTATCAGTTTACTTTTGTTGTTAATTCTCAATGAGTTACATATTCTGACATGATTCTGATTCTATACATGATTCTGAAATTCCACAACTCTTGTTCTGGAATTTCAGAATGATATAAATATTCTAAATTAAATATACAGATTTTAGTCTCCAAATAGTGAAATATTCTGAATGTAAATAAAATCTTTACATTTTTGTAGCATGCTATTTGGTATCTATTTTCTTTTTTTTGTAGGGAATAGGCATTTAAAAAAATATAAAGGTTAAGGTGCATGTGTATATTATATCGTAGAATTAACTTTTAATTTGAGGAAAACATTTCATGTCAAGATTAAGCAACACAAATAAATTTATACTTTGAAAAGAATTCTACTTGGTTACTTTACAAAGTTAATTTCATCGCTAAAATGACAAATTGAATTATTAAGTTTTATGTATTCCATTTAAGTAGACTGCTCTTAATAAAACTGACAATACTAATAACAGCTTAATCTTATGCATTTCAGTATAACTGGAATCTCTATTTGAATACAAAAACAGTTAAGAGTCAATTAATTGTATGGTTCAAGATAAAGGTGAAATGTTTGAAATAATTTTCAAGTATAAAGACACACATTCAGAGCAAAAACTTTTAATTCAACTGTAGATTTCAAAAAAAGTTACTATGATTCAATATTCAGTATAATTACCCAACTATAGAAACCAATTATTTAAAAAATGTTCATGAAAAGACACAAATTATTCGAAATATAATCACATATCTAGAAAAGGGCAATCATTTATTAAATAACATTATTTAACTCCATAAATGTTAAAAGATTTAATACTTGAATTTGTGAATTTTGGAATCTAAAATCATCAAATTATTCAAACTAAAATTCATAGGCAAAAAATTTTGAATGTTTATTGCTACATAATAATTTTTATTAATAAATAACAAATGAGTAGGAATTTCTCAAATTACAAGATATGTGAAATATGTAATCTTATATTATGAACTGCAAATGATTTTCTCGTGAGTAGCAGAGTGTTAAGCAGCCTTCTCCCACCATTTATTGTCAGCCTAGGTTTAAACTTTTATGCACTTGTGCGCATGCGCGAGAAATGTTCGTCTAAGCAGTTATGCGCAGGGCTAGGGAAAGAGAAGGGCTGGCTCAAATGCTCCCCAAAACCGTCACCGGAAATAGCCGTTGATGACGTAGCCAGGCATTCAAGGAGAATAAGCTGCCGGGAGTTTCTAAGCAAAATACTTACTTTTTATTTTTAAGTTCATTTTGTTTTTAATCAGAGTGAATAAAACTACAAATGCCTCTCAAATATTTAGTAAATTTGCAAATATTATTTAATAAACCCAAAAAAGTTATTATTAATATTGAAATTAACTTAAAATTGTATAACCAATATAAAATATTTACCAATTAGCTTCAGCTTATCTTGATTTTTTGACTATTGACCCATTTCTTGTTTTTCTGTTGAGCTTTATTATGAGATACTATCACTGCATTTCTATTTAAATACCTAATTCGCATAAATAATCTCAAGCGACAAAAAAGTTTAATTGCCTTTCGATTTACAGTAGGAAAAGAATACTCTGTTTCATTTATTAATGTTGCTATGACATTTTTCCCTTTAGAAAATGTGTCGCCATGAAATTTGCGAAACATTATGTCCATTTGTTTTATAGTTTCCATCCATGCTTTTGTTGGAACAGTAAGTCCCACAGCAGAAATTAATTTAATCCACTCGGAATGATTGGGCATATCGACTGAATTTCTTGATATAGTTCCAAGTGAATTATCTTTCATTTTATAAGCAATATAACCTGCCACATAAACCATAGCTTCTTTTTTAAATGGAGATATATCACAACTAAATTTGGAACGCCATCTTTTCAAAGTACTTGCACTTGGCATATTTAATCCCATTGTATTTCGCCAAAAATCGTAAGATTTTGAAAATAATGACCGAATCAAAATACATTTTGAAATAGTGTCAGATGATCATTTAGTTCTTAATTTATTTTCTTCATCTTCACACTTATAAGGGAATAAATTATTTATCCCTATCTTCCCAAGTTTAACTTTCTCCTTTTGAAGTAATTTTATTTTCATTTTTAATTTTTTTATTTCATTTAAAAGCAATTTTTTATTTGATTTAAATCGTTTAATTATTCTTGTTGTAGAAGTTCGATTTCTTTTTTGCTCATTTTTAAGGAATTTCACTGTATTTTCTGCGCATAATATTCTTTTTTTCAGTTCTTCTATATTTTTTAAATATTCATTGCATTTAAGGCACTTAATATCACCATCACATTGATTTTCTGCATCACATAATTTATGTGGACTCACACATTCAATTCTTTCAATAGCTTCTACTAATCTTCTTCTTTTCGTTTGTCTCTGTTCTCTTGGAGTATTTTGAATTAAGTTTAAAGCCGGTAACTTAAGATTAGGCAGAGCCGTCGGTTTTAATATTTTTCTCTCTGGCAAACCAAGTAGTCGATTTTGCGTGTCGTCCATATATTCATATAAATCAAAATGCTCACTGCACACTCTATTATTCTTGATGTTGATTTTGTCACTTCTTCGACATCTTTGCACCCATTCCTTTGAAAGCATTTGATTTTCTTTTGGAAATCGATGAAATATTATGTGTTTTCCTTTTGTATTTCGATACGTATTTGAACACGTAGCAACAGCACACGATGTCATGTTTTCCTCTTTAAAAATACTTTTGCTTAAAATTAAAACATTAACATTAAACAAGCCAAAATGAATGAGAAAGCTCCGATCAGACACAAACTAGCATAGAGAATGCCAGCCAGTGGATGCCCAGTAACGTCACGCTCTTCCCCTCTCCCTTGACAAGGCGACATGCGATACATCAAAGCGATGAGCCAGCCCTTATGTGTTCCCTAGCCCTGAGTTATGCGTGTGTGCGAAAAACGGAAGCGAATTTCTTTAGCTCGATTTAACAAGTTCTTCAAAGCTGTGAACTCTCAGTAGTTCGCGAACCACTAACTGGGAATCACTGTAAAGAAATACTTCTGATAATTTTTCAACACTTGATCAACTCCTGACGAAAGGAGGTAATCGTCATTACAAAGAACAAACACCATAGTAATTTCAGGTGTTTTTGGACCTTGGATCTGTGGTTATTCCAGAGTGTCAGCCTGCGAAACAGGCTTTCACTCTTTTATCTGAAAGTGATCCTAACAAAGTAACTTGACATGAATAACGGAGGAAATATATATTATATTTACTATTTACTAAAATAAATTACTGGTAGGTATACAATGATATTTTTTTTTAATAAATTTTGTAATGAATGTAATGTCCTACCAAAATAAGTAAGATTATTTAAATTCCCAATAGACCTTTTAGGCAAAAAGATTTGAAAAAAATTAAATGAGATATCAGTGAGTCTGTGTTGTTGAAGATAATTTTAATAGTTAATGTAGTTGTACACTAGTCACAATGAATTCCTCGTATTTATATCACCTCTATATTGGTGATTTATCATATTCACTATAAAGCACGAAATTATACAATTAAATACGATTGAGAAGTCATATTAGTACACATCAATTAAAAACACCAATTTTTAATTTTTTACTTTTACAGATTTTTGAAGGTCATTATTTATTTTTTTCCTGCATAAGTGTAAGGCGTTTCTGAAAAGTATTTTAATGCGTGGCATCAGATTGGGTGAGCTATCATTTTAATAATGTATACCTGGGGACCTTTAAGTCAGATTTTCTATTGTAATTACGTGTATTTCTGTTTTTAATACAATACTCTCTTGTTGCATATTTGGTAAATTAAACTCATAGACTGCGGATCACTATATTGACTTATCAGCTTTTGCTGTAAGAAGAAACACTTCAGATTTTAAATATTTTGACAATAGCACTTCATTAATTTTTTTAGCCATTTGAAACATTAATATTTTAAATACATTTTAACAATAAAAAAACCTCCGAAGTTTTTAGATAAAGGCAGATTTTTAACATCAACACTTTTCGAACAAATTTCAAACTTTCATCAGTATTCCGCTAAAAGTGAACTTTATCAACACGCTTTTTTAAAGGGAAAAAAGAAATATATAAAAGAAAAAATTTAATTCTGTTTTTTACTTATGTTGCAATTTGTAGTAGGAAATGTTTGGTACTTGTTAATGTCCTGTTTGACCGATGATAAGAATTTTTACTCTCATTCCACATTCTTGAATTCAGGAGCTTATACGACCTTAGAATAAGAAAAAACTACAAACCACATGATAAAAAATAAATGAATAAAAAGGAGCGAGATCGGAAATCAACAATTTTTTCAATGAGAATAGTCAGATTTTTTTTTCTAGAGAACATAAGGGTAACGCAATTTGCATTGATTTCTTAACTGAGTTGTCTATGATTTAATTTGAATACATAATAGGAATGAAAAATACAATACTAAGAGACATCATATTACGCATAGTGCGAAATATTAAGGTGATGAAGTGAAGATATGAAAATTAAAGCGAAACCGTACGAAATATATTTTTTCATCACTGTGAATAAATAATCTGAAAACGGTACTTAGTGTCAGATACATAAAAAGATGAAAAACGGCAAAACAAGCCATTGTAGAAACCACAGCGTGCATAAAAATGCAATATAAAGCCTAAAAACACAATTAAAACGGAAAAATTGGTAGAAAATTTATTTAATAAGAGATTTCAGTTGATGTGCTTTGTCCATCACTGACTCAACCCATATCAGATATTATCTTGCCTGATGTGAGCTAGCAAGCACCACTATAATTATTTATATCTAAACCAGAGTTGCTTACTAGTTAGAAGGAAACTGATAGACAGGAATCTTCGTCATTTATAATCTTAACCTAAGAGAAAATCCACAAAACTTGATATGATTTGTCCTAGAAGACACTGCAACCATAACCTAATAAATGTGCCCCAGGCGGCTTTAGTGAACACAACGCATTTTTGGTTAAAACCGTATTCGAATTCATCACATTCCAATAAGAAACTGAGATCATATTCTACGATCTCTCGGCACTCTCTTGGTTGACCTGTTAGTAATGAGACAAATGGAGAATCTCACAATCAACATATTTAATAGACTAAAATCCAAAAACAAATGAAATTGATTTATATATTTAAATAACGGCGAATCACTGACCATATACGACAAATAAAGCATAATTAAACATACTTTTCACTGAACTCATTAAGTTACAGAGGACATTCACACTTACAGAGGAATTAGCCAGTGTGATTACCGGTAAAGGTGCAGCATAGGAAATATCCCTTACTATATGTATTTGACTCTGACACAAATTTCAAAAAAATATTAGTCAGATTTTAAAAAGATATCTGTATTACCACAAATGGTTTTAAATCTATAAGAGATTAGAAAACATGAAAAACCATATTATTCAAATCTAAAATGAATGTAAGTGGAAATAATTATCTATATATATTCCATACTCCAAGATAATCTTGAATTTCTATCTCGTCTTTGTCATAAGAAGTCTATCTCAAAATTAAAATTTGATGACTATTGTAAGAGTGATTCATTTCAACTTATCTGAAGAACTTAAATGCATTCTTAATTTCCAGTCCTTTAGTGATTTAGAAAGGAACAAGGTGCTGTCCTTTTTTCCATAGAAGAACTTCGGTTGAACTAAAAAAAATCTTCAGCGACTTTTTTCTTTAAAGAGCAACAATAACAATTCATAATATCATAATGTTAATCGAGCATGATTTCTAGAATGATAATTGTTGAGAGATTTTTCGTTTAATATTGACTACAAAACTTATTTCAATTCTTTGTATACCTGCTTACTGGTGAAACATAACAAACTTGTACTCTTCGTGGTTGAATTTTAAACTTCATGAAAACTCTTGCTCTCGTTTTCTTCTCTTTTATTGTCTTATTTTCTTATAGAAATCTGTACTAAATTTCCCAGAGTACTTCTGATTGTTTTTTGTCATACGCACCTTTTAAAGATCAGGTAATAATACTGACCATACCTAAATAGCAAGCTTTTTACCAAAAGTAAAGTATTTCTGCTCTTAAGAAATATATTTTCTGTATACTTATATATGTTAAAAAAGAGGTAAAGGGTAACATGAATTGAATTAATTTTCTGGCTGTTAATTCTTTTTAGTTTTTAATAACAATGTACAATTTGGTAATAAAGCGAATAACTTATTCTTAAAAAACTAAATATAATGAAATTTCTACTGCATTTTTCTTCTTTATTTTATTGCATTTTAATCCATTATATTATTTGTTCTTATTAAAAATGATTCGAAAATTTAATTCCAAATTATTGAAATATTTATCTACTTCAGTTTAAGGATAGCAAATATAGCTTTTATATTCATCATAGCAAAATTTAAATGATTCCTTTAATTACTACAATTTGTAGATTGTAAATTTAACCTCGACACATACTATTACTAGTTTAAATTGAATTAATATATTTTATAATACAATTTTATTTTTAGATATTTTTTGTTAAAATTTATTATATTTCTAAATTGAATTAAATCTTTAATTTTTTAAATAAGTGGTCTAGTGGAGAAATACGCCATGCAAACAAAACAAATCTTAACTTAATTTTACTTCTATTACTTTAAATTTATTTTATAATCAGATCAATTTAAATATTAGATCATTTTCATTATAGAAATTCTAAGTTGGTAAATACCGAAATTTTACCTAGATCGTATTATATTCCGCCACACAACTTAAATTTAAAAAATCTGTTACAAATTTTTCTATCCTCTATTTGAACACCTGTTTTGATTCAGGGAAATGTTCCAGTTTGTTGATGGCTGTGCAAGATCTCTATATAACTTTGAATCTGGTCAACACCAAACATCGCCAACAGATAACTTATGATCCACAAATAACTAATATAAATGCTTCTTTTATGTAACGTTTTTAAGCTATAAAGACACAGCCAAAAGTTATACATATATGCTTGACGCAAAACTCATTTCTTCCTGTACATTACAACTGTACACATTGCTTAAAACTAAAGATAGATGAAAAATGTATGCTGAAAAATGTTTTGTGTTTGAATGGAAAAAAAATGATGGCTATCATTAATTTATTCTTGTCTTGAGATTCCAACAAAGTTGATTGAGATTCCTGAAGCTGACTTGTTCTCTTCAGGAACGAACACAATGGTCATTTCCTTTAAGAGTATAGTGGGATTCATTGCTGAACAGTATGCGATACCAGTCTGATGGTAACGATGCGACACCATTTCAGGTGATTCCCCCAATTTTGTGTGGATCAGAAACAGAATCACGTTAGTGCACCCTGGCCGTCACAGAATTTCCTTGCCTCACAGCAATCATTGTTGCCAGCAGCTATGAAAAGCTTGGAGTGTACTTTGTAGGTGACTATCTATTACAAGGTATGGCCACTCAGATTCACACATTCTAACAAAGGGATTACGTTCGAAGGCTTTCATTTGCATATAAGGCCTTCGAAAACGTTGTGACGATATCACTTGTTATTTCTTTAGAGAATCACAACAGTGAAAACAGAAGATGAAAGTTTTGCCTTTGTCTCTGGATTTATACTTTGCGAGTTACTCATTAGAAATGCCTTCTACAACGCAATACCTGTTCACTGGCCTTAATAATGTTATCATTTATATGTTCTATGAGATTTTTGGTCCATGAAATTTCACCACAAAATCATACAAATCCTTCTTGATACTATATTTTTCTTTATTTTTTGCAAAAAAGTGTATATACAGAAGAGAGAAAAGCAGAATGAAAAAATAGTTTATTTTTAAATGAAGTTGGTTTGTTTTCCAATATTTTAGTTAAAATTTAAAATATATTTTATTTAATTTTATCTAAATTTTTGATGCTTTATTCTCAGCTAAGTATCAAAATATTAAATTAAAAATGATATATGTCTTCGTAAAGTCATAAGATTTTAGGAAAAATAAAAGAAAATAACTTATATGAATAATTGTAAAACAGCATTTCAAAAATATTTCTCTCGTATCAATGCAGTTTTCTATAATACTGAAATAATCAACTATACAATTAAAATAGTACATCATAATCTTGGTTGATTATGAGATAGTTATTTTCAGAGACGTATTCACACAAAGAACAGCTGAAATATTTTTACTATATTTCTTAGAGTAATAAACTTGAATTCAATTTAACATTTTAACTAAAAAAATTTATAAAATTGATTAGAATTATGTATTTCAATTAAATGCACATTATTAAAGTAAAAAGAACACTGTGGATTTTTAATGAGTTCTTATACTTGCGACAGCATTGATATGAGCGAGTTTTTTAGGTGTTTTTGAAGTTAATCATTGTATACCTAAAATCAGATTTCCTCTTATAAATACTTTTCACTCTCAAATTTTATGTATGTATTAATTTTCACAAATATCTCAGTCATACAGATATATAAAGGCAAGAATTTGCTCGAAATATATTGTCATTTATTCTTAAAAAAATAGCTTAATTTGTAACATTCAATTCGCACATAAATTGAAGGAAAACTACAAATAAATTTTTCTTGTAAACAAATATTTTATTCAAAAAAAGGATTCTAGTTAATGGTACCCATACTAATAGGAAATGGATAACGAGATATCTCTATTTTTTTCAAATTGAGAGATTTAATGTTATTTTAGTGTTCGCAAAGTTGTTGTGTGCTCAACAATGAACAATGAAGGCTCATATGTTCTTTATTTTCTCAGCGCTTATGATACTCTTTATTCGTTTGTATGCTTGCAGAGGGGTAGTTATGTATGTTCATGTGGGGAGCAGTCTGTTTATAAGGCACTGATTTTGGCATGGAAGTAATGGTAGTTCAAATTGGTATTTTGCTGATTTAAGATAATTCTAACAAGACTACAAAATTCTTTTTAATTTCAAACAATTACTCTATTTAATTTATGGCAGTTTATCTTTAAATTTATATTTGATTAATAATCTATACATAATTTGCTTTAAAATGTTATAGTAAACACGTGAAATATAAAATCAGGCACAATTTACGGTTCAAAAAGGTGGCTTTACTTGCTGATAATTTATTTCTTCAGCGATCATATTCCGTCATAGTATAACTGTAAATAATATAAGTCTAAATAATTCAATCACAGTAGTTTAAAATATATATTTGATTGTATTTTACTCTGAGATGTACATTGTTATTAACTATATAAATCGTATAACAAGAGAAAGTCAATAATATAAGTATAAAGCTATATTGTTATCTTATTCCATTTGCTCAATAAAGAGGTCAATCAAGTCCATAAATCCATATGGGTCATGATGAAAGATGTGAAATGCAGCTTCAGGAGGTTCAAGACCAAAGGGTGTGGAACAAAATGTTTGAAATATGACTTTTGCTTTAAGCCAGCAAAGCATTTAGCTAAATAATAGTCCTTCGTTATATAGAAGAAGATACCAAGCAGAAAACCATAAGACTTGGCCTGAAAACCGAAGAGGTAATGTTTCACTTTGAGTGCACTGGAACACGACGTATTTTACGTGCAACAGAAGCCATTAGATAATACAACAGATTTCCAGCTCCATTGGAATTTGAATTTACTAGCTGCCGAAAAATAGAGCGAACATTCTAGCTAATCTGGACATGACAGCCCTGTCTTAAAATATAATGGGAGTTACTGCATTGAAAATAACAGAAAAATTAATAAAGATTAGTATTATAGTCAAAACTGTTATTTGACTTTTCAATAATATGTAGAATGATATTTTAAAACTGTTATTTTCAAAGTCTTCACTAAAATGCCGATATACATAGTGTTTTTATGAATAGCATTAATTAGAATTTTTTTGTTTTCCAAAACTATTATCATTAAATTTGTTCTTTGGAATGCATCTATTTTGGTTTGCTCTATCTATTTGATACTTTATATTTGAAGTTTCCCTTTCAAATTTATAAAGTATACTAAGTAACTTTCACTCAGGATATTGTCTTTCTTTATCTCAATAAAAAAAGAGTTTCTTTGGCTGAGTAAAACTATAATTAAACAAATAAAGAAGAGAATATTGTGTTTCTGTAACTTAATATTAAATATTTTAAACCTTATGTCCTAAATCCTATACATCCACTTATTTAATGAATTTTACTATGCAAAAGCAATTAGATTAATATATTTTTGCAACAGCACAAGAAAACCTCGTATAATTTTTTAAGAACTCATATTCTATTCTAGATAATGTATGCTTTTACAATGTCTTAAGGAAAAAAAGAATATTTTTTAAAATAAACGTTTGAATTTTGAAATGGACATACTTTTTATAATTTTGTATATATAATTAAAAAGGCAGCAAAACTATTAATTTTTTTCAAATATGTTCGAACTCATTTAAACCAGTTACGATTCATCAACATTTTCGACTGATAAATATGACTTTTGTTAAGTGACATATGAAATATTCCAAATTGTGCTATAAATTGTTAATAGAAACTATGCATAATTTATATTCACATCTTTCTGGCAGTTTCTGTTAACGGTTTAAAGTTAACTTTACTAATGCAAAAAATTTATTCATTATAGTTAAATTTATAACTGACTCCTACATTTATCATCCTTAATGCAAGATCATTTAAGAGAAGACAATAATCTTGTTATTTATCTAAAGTGGAAAAGCCTCAGTTGGCAACTTCTCAAAAGGATTATAAAGACCATAGAAGACTAATATAAGAAAATACAGAATCTACAATTTAATTATTATTTAAACTTTGCTTCTTATGCAAGTAATTTTCTATATCATTTCATTTTGCTCTTTCTATTTCCGCCAAAAAATATTATTTTTAAAGAATATTTATCGATGTTTAAATTACATAAGTATTCCGAAGTTAGAATAAAACTATTCTACTTACACTACATTTTATTTTTCTTTTAAGTCAAGTATCGAGATTCTCGATATAACCGAAGACCAGGCCTCTAGAAAAGATTTTAGAATCTAGAATATAAGAATTAAGGGATAGAAATTTTCATTTCTAATTCACAAAAACAGTAAATTATTAGTGTATTATGTAATATACATCTTTACATATAATTTTAATTATTATAAAACAAACAGTAAGTTTCATGTAAATTTACTCAAAACACTCTTTTCATCGTGATGATATTGATAGAACTTAACTAACCTTTTGTATTTGTTATTTAATACATCAGTATTTATATGATATATTGCAATAAATTATTATTTTTATTGGTTTAAAACATATATTTATTTACTTTTTATAAATTTCAATTTTTTTATTGAACTCAAATGCATAATTCTGAATAACTTGGTTGCTTCAAGATCATTGGAATTGGTATATTAATCATGTAAAATAAATAAATAATTGAAATTCTCTGCTGAGCAATAATTTTGAAATTATTCCTTTTCTCGCACTTCACACCGCAATTTTATTAGTTAAAAAATATGTAGTTCATGTAAGCCTTTTCTATCAGATTGTCATAAATGAAGAAATATATTAGTTAACTCCGTTTTGTGATATTATTCACAGTACAAAAAATAAAGTAAATTTCGAACATTATGGTAATTAAATAAAATATTCCTTCCTCAAATTCTTATTTTTAAATATTGCGTCTCTATTTTTAGATACCATCCTGAAGAAAGCTTACAACCTTATATATTGATTAACGATTTGGGCATCGTTTTCTTTGTCGTTAACATGAAACAGAACTATTTGTGCGCTTTGCATTGATAGGAAATTGTACATCATATCAAACGATGCGAGTATCAAAGGCTTTCAAGCCATTATACCTAGAAAATTTCACAAAATGCAAAAAAAAAAATTACTGGTAATATCCATTTCATGCTTTTAAAATGCAATTAAGATTAATTCTGAGATTTCTCACTCTGACAACTTGAGTAATTTTACAATATGTCCTCATACTTTTGCAGTTCACTATGTACCCGAATAGATGTATATAAAATTAGCAAAAAAAGTTTTTTTTTTTTTTTTTTTTTTTTACCCTTCTTAAAAAGCAGCTGGGCTTGATCCGGAAAATATTATTTTGAAGAGAAAGACCGTACCATTGAACTACAGACAAATTATCCTTCATATTTGCATCCACCGTTATTTAATTACATCGTTAAAGTTCTTGAACCAAAATCATAGATATCTAACTCTTCATTTCAAGTTCTGTAGTAACCGCGCATATTTATATGCAATTAATTTTTAATATTTAATGTGAATTTAAGTCCAAATGTACTTTACTAATGACGTTGTGGAGTTCTTAATATTTTGCGCGGACTACTTAATTTTTCTTATTAAATAAAAAAATGCTTTTTTTTATCCATTGTGTCACACGCCAGTGTTCCAAAGAATGATTTTACAGCTGAGAGATCTTTTGCAAACACAATAATCCTTTCATAATTTTATTAATCATGCCTAGTTTACTCAACATGGTGGTTCTTTTTAGCTAGAAAGTTGATCGAAAATTTTCCATGCATGTCTTATAAGAAAGCTCTAATTTCACTGAAACAACATAATTTTTTTAAGAGGATATAGCTAAAGAGTATATATCACAATTACTGCTTTGTAAATTCCTTAGTAACTTGGAGAAGCATTGGGAATGGATAAACATTAAGTAGTGCTAACAACCAAAAATCCTGCGAGTCGATAAAGCCACTTGTAGACGAGACCACGCCCACCCTGCCTTCGAAAATAAGCAGCATGTCTTAAAAATTATTATAATAACATACTCATTTACAATTGTCGCAGCAATGTAATTCTATACACGGAAATATTGCAACATTTACATCTGGAAAAAAAGTTTTTTTTACCGTTTCCTTAGAAACATTTCTTCAGCTCATGCTAATTTCGACTGTCGTTTGCGAGCACATTCTATTGCAGCAAGTTTTCGTTTTCTGGGTACAACTTTCGTCTTTCTTAATGTTGAACTAATTGCATGCTATTTGACGGAAATTGAAGTACATGACTCCAACAAATATTTCAAATGATGTTTCTATATATATATACATGAATAAGTACTTATGAGAACTATTTTATATAGGTGCGGCACCAAAGCAATTTAAAATTTACGGCATCGAAATTCAATTTTTGAAATAAAAGCAAAAGTTAGCGAAAAACTATCAAGATATGTGTGTTGATATACCAGTTAAGCAAATAATGCTTTGCTGGACAATTGCTAAGGACGGATCACAAATTGCACTGTAGCATAACAATAAGCGAGACATGAGGCCTAGTAGGGTAAAATATAGTTGGCACACTATTCAGACATAAGAATAAAGAATATTTATTGTTCTGGAAAGTACAAATGCTGTGAAACATCTGAAAGAAAAAAATGTTTATTTGATGCTGCATACGGAAAAATAGAACAATGCATCTAAAAGTCAGCAAGCACCTTGAAGAAAGGTATCAGTACGGGATATGTCCACCGTGGAGTGTGATGCAACATTCCACACGTCGTATAATCATATATTTATTTAGAAACAGATTATATAAATGTACAGGTGCGCACTTAAAAGGCACCCTCCCTTGTCCAGTTTAAGAGGTTCACAGAAGAAAAAAGTCTTAAGATTGCGGCTGTGTATGTGTGTGTAATGCAAAGACAGGAATCGTTTTGTTTCTTCATATAAATGCACTCTCTATTATCCGATCAATTTAATCTTCTTAAGGAAAATACCTTGTTTAATTTTACACATTTGTGAATTTGCTTATTTTAGTTTCAAATGTTTAGTCATCACATATTTTTGACGGTGTCACTCAATTAAGTGTAAAATTTTATGGCTTTTAGATTAGATTAGCACTTTGAATTATAAGTGTTCATATATTTTTAAAAATTAAATTTTGAACCTAAAGTAAATGTTCATGGTTTTGAAATTGTCTTAAAATAGGGTTCAACCCTTTGTGAAATAAGTAATTTTTACACGGAATTTAACTTGCTTAAATTTTAATTAACTACGGATAACACTATTATTATGCAAAATTTTATAGAATAATATTTCATGGAAATCGCTTTATATATGTATGGAAACTCCCGGTCCTAAGGAATGCATTTTTTCTGTAATATCTATAAATAGACGTTCCTGTAAATGATCTACTTGAACGATAGTAGTGTATAGAGTTGGCGTGAATAAATTATTTGTTATGAAAGAGAAGTTATGAAATATTTATTTATTTACTCTCATTTGGTGAAAGGGATAAACATATAAGCCAAAATCATATTTGCGGAAGAGGTAATGCCAAAAAAATGCAGGGCCAAAAAAAGGTAAAAGCCAAAAGAATTTATATCTTTGCATTTTCTCGATCTATGTAAAAGCTGCACTTTTAGTATCGCCATATAGATAAATAATTTTGACTTAGTATCTTTCTTTAATTCAATGACAGTAGTCTTGGTTTCGAAATCTATGGAATATGCTTCGTTATCGTTTGTCTTGTGTCCGTAAAGGCGATGCACACAATGAACATTTATAATAGGTTTAGAATCTTGGTGAGTTTGGAATTATTTTCATATATTTTTCCTGTTGATGTGCAATCTTCTTTAAAATCTTTTCATAATGAAAGAATCTTTTATGCTAACTTGATAATATTTTTAGAATTTCATATAAAAATTTTGAATCGTATAAATAATATTAATCAAAATGAATGAATAATAAAATTTAACAAAATGTATATTAATAAAAATAATAAATATATTAATAAAAATAATAAAAATAAATTATGCATGTATTATGAAGAAGACCGTGATACATTTTGTTACGCTTAATAGATTGAGTAATACTCTGGCTCCACTTTCCATACTTTGGCTGTTGTTATAACATTTCTTGCGTTATAAAAATCTGTTCCAAATTATAATGAATTTAATTTAGATGAAACACGTTCTTTTTGCTTTTCTCAAGTTTCTCTTACCCATAGATTAAAAGTATAAACCTCGAATGTGACGCACATGCTGAATTTTGAAACTGTGTATCGAAGCGTGGTGTCAATTTGCATTTCGCAAGCTTTCTCAATTATTTGGACAAGTCCTATTATTTTTCACCATGAACTTTCACGAATTTAACTATGAACTTTTGATTTTGTTTACATTAGTCTTTTATTCCTTTTGTGCATGTCCTTTTATTCTTTCTCTCTTACTCGCTCATAAAAATGAATGAAAATACATCTATTTCAATCGGAGACAATGAGACAGTTTTCGTTTCATTTAAATCAGGGATGCACAACCTATGGCCCGCGGGTGAAAATTAGCCCGCGTCGCCTTTAAAGTTGACCCGCGAATGTTGTTAATAAAATAAGACTAATTTAAAAAGAAATGAGACTCTTTCAAATAAACAAAAGAAAAAATCCGATAGGAAAACGATTCTACATCAGAATAAATATTTTACATTTGTGAGCAAACTTTTTCTTTAATGAATTTAAACAAATCAAAAATAAGAAATGGGATCCTTTCTTCTGTTTTAGTATTGCCACAACGAATCTTAAGCCCAACATAAAATCAATAACTTCAAATATTCAGTCATAGCCATCACATTAAATTTTACTAATTTTTTCAAAATTTAAATTGTGTTCTTTGTATAATTACCAAAAAGTTTTCTCCCGTTATTCAATTTCAAGTTTTTTTCTGGAAATAAAGTATTTTAAGCATATGTATAATGTTTGTGTTTTATTATTTTATTGTATAATGTTTGCATGAGTAAATAAGTAAATTAACAAATATACAATTCATGCGTATTGCCACAAAAAAATGTTTTCACGTTTATAACATGTTTTAACATTTACGTACTGCTTTGGCCCTCGACATGATCTTTTTTCATATTTTGGCCCCTCATTCTGAAGAGGTTGTGCACCCCTGATTTAAATCAACACATTTTTAACGTACTACTCCGGAAAGTATAGTTTATTCAATTAAAATCAAAGTTATTAGAGTCTGAAATAAGCATCGATAAAATGAATTATCATTGCGTTGTTTCAGCGCTACATATAAACATTTTAATCTTAATCTCTAATTTTCGGCATCTTCGTGCCCACAATGCATTTCATATTGTGTGAAACAAACACAAAATTATTAAATGCGAACAATTTCGAATTCCAGTTTCCAAAACTGTTCTTTCAAAAATTCATTTCTAGATTTAATACTTCACATTTATTACTTTCTATGCAGGATCTCACCGGTAATTCCCTTAGCGTAGAATTCCAAAGATTATTTCAGCTTTTGCCAGTATATGTTCAGGAAATTCTTAACATTTGCACTGAAAAAAGATCACTCAGACCTATCACTTTCGGCTAAAAAATCTTATAAAATTTTAGAAATCACTCAGAATTCTGCCTCAATGCATATGGTGACCGTGACAAAGAAAAACTCTAACTTAATAAACTTTCCGAAACAATTCAACTTTTATCCTGGTTACGTTTTCCAATAAGCGTAATTTTTAGAAGTAAAATTAAGAAACGTCGGACCCATTCTTGTTAAACTTTGAAGAATCACCCTGCTTCAAAATCTCATCGCAAACAATTTGGCACTGAAACTAAACAATGTTGTTCAATTTGTAGTTATGCTAAAAATTTAGAAAACTGTGTTCAAATAATTGCAGATATAACTCGTAACCAAAATCGTTTATTTATATACGACAAACCTAAAATTGAGGTATTATTTAAGAATTTTTATTGAGAAAATCAATTTACTGCAAAAAAGTTATGTATCTAATTTAATTCATTGCATTTTTAAAAAATAAATAAAAGGAATATCAGTGTAGACTTAAATGTTGTATTTCCGTAAAATATAGCAGCAAATTCCTCAAAAACTTAATAAAAAAATCGTTAAATTTCCTTGCTTAAGTGATTTCCGATGCTTAGTCATAAAAATTCCCACTGCACCTCACTTCTTTTAATAACGAAAAAAGTTTTGTTACTAAACGAAAGGACAAAATGAAAGGATTTCTTGAAATAACTTTTCAATAAACTTCATTTGGACATGGTATTTCCTTGGGGTGTAACGTTAATACAAAAATATAACTAATTAACCTTTAACTTTTTGAAAACGTTAAAGAGAGCTTTCCTCACAATTCCTTTCATAATAAAGCTGTAGGAATTCCTTTATTCAAAGCAATTCCCCGTTACTATCCTCATTAGTTAGATCAAATTTCCCTACCATAGTCATAGTCATAGAAGAGAAACAGAGCATTCAACGGCGAAGCCGTTTTTACTCCTTCATCTGAGAGAGTGCTAAGAAGCCCTTGTCATTGGTCGTGAGGTAGGTATCAAATTTCCCTACCAAAATTTAAAGAAATACTTATAATAACAAAATATTTAAATATACTGGTAACAATAAGCATTACTTTTTCAAATATGAATAGATTTATTTTGGGAGTGCCTATTTTTTGGAGGGAGGTATTTAAAGGAAGAAAAATTATGAATTAAGTTTCCAATATATCATGAATTAGAAATTTATAAGTAAAATTGTTTAATTTTAATATTATTATTTAATTAGATATAAGTGATTTTATAAGAACACAGAGCAAATTTTATAAAGTTTAAATCTTCAATGTACGATGCAAAAGATAATAAAAAATCAATGAAATATTTTCAAGGTAGTTACATGTCTTTTATTGGAAAGTGGAAATTATATCGACGAGATTCCTATATAAAATATGTTTTTTTTTTTTTCATAGATTTTTTAAATGAGTATTGTGCATGTTTTAAATTTTAGTATAAAAAAAGAAATAAATATATCTTGAGTAAAATATAAGAAAAATAAAAATTTGTATCAGCTATTGTATGACTGAAAAGGTTTCTATCAGAGTACAATAAGTAATGTAGAGCTAAAAAAATGCTGAAAAAATATTTTCAATATAATACAGTAGATGCTGGAATTTACGTAGATACCCGTAAAGCAGTTTACAAAACCAGTGAGTCATTTAGAGCGAGTGAACTCTTGTCTGCAATGAAAGATAATAATTTAAATAAATCTCCAGCACCAGATGGAGTACATGGTCAAATGATTGAAAAACTTAGCTCCATTGGTAGACAAAGATTACTTGATATTATAAATAGCTCTTGGAGCAGAGGAAATCTTCCTCAAAGAATGGAAAAGAGCGACCGTTATACCGTTTAGGAAACCTGGTAAATCTGCTGGTACTCCAGAAAGCTTTAGACCAGTTACATTAACCAATATAACGTGTAAATTTATGGAAAAAATGATTTTCAGAAGACTCATGTATCATCTTCAATCACAAAACCTTCTCCCGGATGAACAAGTACGGCTTCAGAGAGAGACATAGCACTACTGATCAACTGCTTTATACTTCTGGCAGGGTATAAGAGATGCCCACAATAGGAAACCCAGTAACCACACTGTTGCTGTTTTTCTGGACTTGTCTAAAGCAATCGAGAGGGTTTGGAATAATTTACTTATTGTAAAACTTTTTAAGGACTTTGGCATCGGCGGAAGGGCCCTTCCTTGGATATATGATTTTCTGAGAAATAGATATATCAGCTTAACAATTCTCTCTCTAAGAGTTTCAGGATTTTTCAAGGTGTACCTCAGGGCTCTGTCCATAGTCCAAAACTGTTCTCACTTTGTCTATCAGACATCGAGAAAATCACCCAGTTACATTGTGAAATTGGCGCCTTTGCGGATGATATTTTACTTTGGAAGTCCTATACTGATTTGAGGAGTTGGAGAGAGACACTAATCAAGTCCTTGAAAACATTACGGATTTTGGAGAGAGCCCTAAACTGTGTTATAACCCAACTAAGTCAACGGTAGGCTCTTTTACCACAAATAGAAAGCTGTATAATTTCCAACCCAACATCTTTATGAATGATCATGCGCTGACAGTGGATAAACACCCTAAATATTTGGGATATATGTTGGACCTGGAAATTGTGGGCAACAAACATATTGATCACCTCATGCTAAAAGCAAGATAACGGATTAACATCTTGAGAGACATCTCTGGTCTAAACTGAGGCTCAGACGCTGATACTTTACAAAACACCTATATCTCATTAATTAGGCCAGTTCCGGAATATGCCATTCCAATTTATAGTTGTGTCTGCGATACTAATCTTCAGAAACTAGAAAAGGCTCAGCTAAGCGCAGCTCGGATCATCACCGGTATTAGAAATTCCGGTCCCAGAGATACAGTACTTTTTGGGGCAAGTCTTCAGCCGCTTAGCTTGGAAGACGCGCATATCTAACCAAATATTACAATACGCTGTGTGCTATGGGCTTTCATAATCGCACTTTAACCTATTTTAGGGGTTGGTGTTATAGTCAGAGACTTAAGAAAAATAGCCCTTCAGCCAAATAACCAATCTGAACATAGCTAAAGGTGACGTGGAACCACATCACCTGAATCAATGTCTTGACCCATCGGATGATCTAGATGGTGTCATTTTCCACCCGGATTTGACGGATCATGTAAATAAACGATCTGATATTCCTGACTATCTGAGACAGGTGGGACTTGAGAGAATTGAAGAAATACCGAGTGATGCCATGAAGGTTTATACGGATGGCAGTAAAGATGAATTCAATTGTACTGGCAGCGGAATTTATATCAAACAGCAATATAGTGTCTTAAGTTTGAAAAAAGGAAATCCTATTTATTGCCCGGTGTTCCGTAGTGAGCGTATTGCCACATAGGAAGCACTGGACTTCCTGAATTAACTTCCTCATGGAGCAGAGACTTGGATTTTACCTGATAGTAAAAGTGCAATACAGCATTTGGTCAGTTGGCAACAAATGAGAGACAGGACTAGAGTTTAAATAATACAAATGTTAAAACGGTTGTCCGTATCGCATCCTATTCACTTACATTGGATTCCTTCCCACGTGGATCTCGAGGGGAATGAGATTGTGGACACTTTGGCAAAAGCTGGTGTGTCTGAGGACGATGTGCCGTCGGAACTTCTCACATTTCAGGAGATTCATTTAAAGATTAAACACGAGAATAAAACCACTTGGATTGTCCCTCCTAAACATCATTGTTACCACTGCGCGCGTCCAGGTGCTTCCTTGGCTACTGGTCTTAATAGACAAGAACAAACGGCTATTGCCCGTTTCAGAAGTGGCCATGTTAGTAACTTGAAATTCGTCGAGGATACAAAGAAATTCGAAATTTGCTCTAAGTGCTTAAGTGAACAGGCCTCTCCTGAACATATTCTTTAATGCGTTATTCTCTCCGGGAGAGATCTGATAGGAAAATTCCTTTAAAGTAATCTTACTTCTTATATTCGAAAACTACAATTCGATAAACGTATTTTTATACATGATTTTCACAGTTGTTTGCCCCAAATAGTGCCTTAATCTAGTTGGCCATTCATCTATTTTTTTTTTGTTGTCACGGCATTAAGTCATTTTCTTCATGCTTGATATCTGCAGTCTTTTTTCCTTTTTCAATTATTATGTTCTTATAAACCCTAGATTATTCGATAATTCTTATGATCAAATTAAATCTCAATTCAGATTCAAAATTTTCGAAATGAGCATTCTGATGGCCTATTTCTTTGTAGAAGTTTATGGATGAATTACTTATATTTATTAAAGTCATCAGGTAATTCTTGTCCTTCGTTAGTTATTGTAGTTTATTCCATATACTGTATAATCTTAATGTGATGCAGTAGTTACAGAGATTTCACGGTACTATTCATCGTGACATTAATACTAATGTACTATTATTTTCTGTACTATTATTTTCTGTCATGAGAAATTAAACATTTTGAAAGATAAACTTAGAAATTTTTTTTTGACGTTGATCCTTCCAATGTAGTGGACCTCCAATATCAATGTTCAAATATTAAGCGTTAACTGCACATAACAGCATATATAATGAGTGATATTTAAATACTTGAAATCCGGAAATTGCGCTCCAAGTTTATATGCTTCTTCCCTTAAAAGGCAAAATAATACTACATCCTATTTTAAATTCATGGCCTTCAATTTTCTTTTCATTCTCCCTCTTGTTATTAATAGTGAGGATCGATTTAATCAAGACCTAGCTTTTTTAAATATAAATTAATATAAACTTTATTTCTTAATATTTGTCAAATTGCTTAATATAATTAAAAGCTTTACAAAATTTATTTCTAATTATTTAAAATTTTGTAAATCGTAAAAAATATAATTTTTTTTAAATGTCTAAAGATAAAATTTAAAGAAAAATTCCATATTCAGACATTTCATTTTGTCATTTAGAAAGTAAAAAAATAAATAAGAAGTTTCATTTAAATTTAAATATAAAAGTTCAAAAATTATAGATTTAAAAAGAATTTACTTACTATCAATATAATTTCAATTCGCATAATATCTTCTTATAATCGTGGTATCATTTCTGTTTCTGGCACACCAAGAGAAGCATAAAGGGTTTCACCTTTCTATCAGCAGACGGATACATCATTATGGGGAATTTTGTCAGATAGACAATCAAGAGAAAGTTTACAAAATTTGTTGACATTTTAAAATGAGGAAGATGTTGACGCTTTTCTGATTGGTTTGTTTGTCGCCCCACAGTCATTTTTTGCACACGAAGGCTAATTAGACCGGGACCTACGGTTTAAAGGGGATTCCTAACCACTTCAAACAACCATGCCCAATGTGGGATTCGAACCCACGAACTGTTAAACTGAAGGCAAGAGCCCTAACCATTCGGCTGCCAGTTCGGCGACCCTTCTCTGAAGTTCAAAGAAGGTTTCAATTTTAGTTTTAATCTCTTTTAAACCATCTAAAAATATCCAGGGGTTTAAACTACTTGAGTTGGTGCAGCAGAATTGGCCCAGTTCGAAGGCATGTTGAATATGAAGCACTAGACTCTTATTTAGAAATTACTGGCATCTTATAAAATTTACCAAGTGAGGGATTAAACAAATTACAAATTTTTCGGTTTAGTTTTGGATTTTGAGTACTAGAGGTTGTGAGGTACTATTCATCGTATTTAAAGTAGTGATTTATATGTCTACCACTTACGCATGTGTCTAAAAGACGATATTTTTTAAATATAGAGTACTATTATTTTTATATTACCTTTCCACGTATGACTCCACTCTAACTTTAAGATTTTTGTTTTGATAAGTAAGGGAACAGATTTCTGTTTATGGTTGTTCTGCGAAAAGATTAGAAGTAAAAACATTGATATATATTAGTTTTTTTAGTTTATAGTTTAAAAACACATTAGTTTTATATCTGATAATCTTCTATCTATTTACCTGTCTTAATGAAAGTCATAGTCAGAAAATGCATGAACAATATCATTAATGACGGCATTTAATAAGAGATTCCGTGATAAACATCTTAATTTCTTTTTCTTAAGGGATCCGATAATATAATTTTGGACTTTTGTTTCTTCCAAAACTTTGTGCTTAGAAGGCAATAATCATCGCTATCTTCTAGTTGAGTTTTGAACATAATTTTCTTGCTGTGATTGGCGATGAAGCTGCTCTCAGTATTTCCGCCATATTTAATGGATGGATCTTCCAAGGCGTTATTTTCATCGAAGACGGTATGGCATCTTTGAAATGATTAAATTTTTACATAGATCTGAAGTCTCTTTGTATTTGCTTAACTCTGGTGCTGCTCTTGTTCCAGGAATCCTAAGGCTTGTCGTTGTGTTCCTTTTCGCTGCAAACATTACAACAATTTTGATATTCCTCTTTATTAAATTCTTAGTTTTTCGATATGATTGATTCGATTCTCCGTTTCATATGTTATTTCTTCTGAGCTCTCACAGGTTAAATTCATGGAATTTCAGGACGAAGAGACTGCGTTAAAGTCACATGCTTGTTCCATTTCTAGGATTGTTTAGCTCCTATTTTCCTAAGAAATTAGGCTTAACTTCCTCAAGTAATCTATGAAATTGCTCGTTATTCACAAGAATCATTCTAAGAAGATACATAGTATCTGTGAGCCCCAAAATCCGGTATTGATTTTTATGATATTGGAAATTCAATTGAATAATGAAAAATAAAATTTAAGTTATCACCTTGGGATCATTACAGATGAAAACAAATTTAGTATAAGTTATAAAAAGAATATTCACCAAAACAATGTATAATATAGAAACTTCCTTCGAAGAATGATTAGGAATGAAACAATGTAAGAATAATTTGTAAAGGGAATACTCACAAATATAATTCATTATTTCAGAGAAAAATTACAGGAAATGATTGTTTATACTAATCAACAAAATTCCTGTGCTATAGCTAATGATTGGTTTTTTTATCATTTACAATTATGTTTTATTAATAATTACAATTTCAGAATATTGTTTACAAATAAAAATCCCTTTTTTTAAAGCAGAAAAAACTGGGAGGGAAATTGCATCATCTGAAATTATACAAAAAATTGATAAATTTATAAAGGAGAATTTAAATAGGCAGAATTAAAATTCTTACCTCATTTTTTGTTATTAAAATTTACATATCCTTCATACTATAATTATGATGAGTTTATGCTTGGAATATACAAACTTAGTGATTAAGAACAACGACAATATAGCATATATTTATCGTCAAAAGCTATTATAAGATGTTCCAAATAAACTCCTCAGTGTCAAAAATATTTATAAATTTGCTGAAGGATTAGATACATGGCTAACATTTCTACCATGTAAAAATATGTGAATATATTGCTAAAACATGAAAAAAGTTAATTTTCACGTACAATTGCTGGCAGAATCTGAAGAGTAACTCGCGAAAATGTAGTACAGTTTTCCAGCAGATTTTGGATTGTAGCAAGAGAAAATAATTTTTCAGAAGCATCTACTTCGTTAATGAGAATGTGCATTGTGCTGTTATCACCAGATAAGGTAAATGAATATCAGATAGTTTGGGTGGTAACACGTCGGAGACATATTAGAAGTATTTTCGATTAGAAGTCATATATATGAAACATAACATGAACTCTTACTGTTATTTAATTAACAGTAGATTAAGACTAGCTGATTTAAATAGAAAGTGGTAAAAGACGAATTCTTTGTAATATGCTCTACAGTAGTAAGAAAGAATGATGGAAGAGATAATAAAATCGGATGTGAAGATGGAAATTCAACAATGTAGAATAAGGAATGTCAATATATTAGAAATACAGGAAGATTGATATTAGAAAAACACTGTTAGTTAATCTATAGCTATATGACATGAAGCTGAAATGGTTTGACTAAAATTTTGAATGAATTATGAATGGCAGAAATAATTTTGAAAGTTCTTGCAGAAGAGGACAAGATTTAATGATGGTCCCTATACACGTAGGCATAAAGGGAAAAAAGGAGAGCCGTTTCTATACAAAGAATACAGGTAAATGATAAATTTAGCAAATAACAGTGCAGAAAAATAAAACAGAGAAATGTTTTTAGGGAGTAAACGAACAAAAAATTGGTTTAAAACCAAGATGTAATTTCTGTAGCACAAAGTAAGATGAAGAAAATATATTAATGATTAAAATAAAATACTTGATTGAAATTATTATATGAAAATCGCTGCTATTACTCACAAGAATATTTGCTAAGATTATATTTGAAAGAAAAAATAAAATGTTAGGAGAAGAAAACTATTTGTGGTTGCAATAGATTACCGGTATATAATGTGATTATTACTTAGATTTATATTCAACCCTATTATTTCTTAGGTCTCAGTCTAACTTGTAATGAAGTTGAATAGTCGCTGCGGATACTTACCTTTCCAATTAATTTTTGCTAGCGGAAAGAGACGAAAAAAAGGATTGCAATAATCACATTTTCATCTGATAGCTCTATTTTAATAAAGATAAACAGAAATGGGAAAATAAATTGTCATGGCAAAATTAAATAAATTTTTTAAACTAAATGTAACAAAAAATAATTTACGAATAGTTTGTGTAATTTCATTATATCGCTTATGATTATAAATTCATTATCTCAAGCAGTTTAAAAAAAACTGATTAAATTTTTTGTCAATTAAAATTAATAATTATTTAAAAATATTTACGCCTACATGAAATGTTATAAGTTTTAGATGTATTGCAAATTTTAAAATTTCAGGATTAAAATATTTTGTTATATAATGTGTACAGTATCTAAAATAAAGATTCAAAATTTAAGATTCTAAATATATCTCAAAAGCGGCAAATATAAAAAAATATCTCAGTTCTATCTATCTGGATATGTATTTATCTATCTGTAACTATCTGAGGCTCGATTCAAGGGTATAACTCTTTTATTTGAAAAATAATTTTTTTAGTTTTTATAAATGACGAAATTTTTAACGAAATTAATAAAGAATTTAGAAATTTCATCTGTTATATGATAGTTTTCCTGTTAAAAAATCTTTTAAGTTCTATTTGCATAGAAAAAGAGAAAAATGGTCACTAACATACAGTAAACTTGCATGCTAATTTATATGCATTTTGCTATAATGTGATTAGAGCATGATATCCATCGTTCTTCGAAGAACGTAAAAATAATCTTACTTTTAGTAAAAATTCTAAAGTAAGAAATAATTTTTTTGCTACAAATTTTTAAGATAATTAACATATATATAAAATTTTACATTATTTTTATAAGCAAATTATTTAATTAAATTTATCAGTGAATTTACAAATTGAAAAAAAAAACTTTAGCTTATCAGATAAATTCAGAATTATTCTGAATAAATTGAACTATATAAATATTTATGTATTTAATGACAAAAATATACTTATACATAAGCATATAGGATTTACAGAATTTTACCGGCATAAAAATAAACACCGAAGATATATCATACTATAATTTCTTTTTTTAATATTCATTAAAAATATATCTAACCGGAAAAAATTATTATATTATTATTTTATTTAGGTATATAATTACATATTGTATAGCATGCATATAAATAACTACAAGTAAAAATTTCTGCTTAAAAAATGCCTTTTTAGATCAAGCTTACATAAAGAGCTGAGCTGAAGGATATAGAGAAATATAGTGTGGAATTTTCTGCCTTTTAAAAGTGATAAGACACCTATTTTTAGGATGAAATATTTTTTCTGGATAATTTTATCTGAAATTTTCTACAAAGGCTTATACATAAAAATTTTCAAACATTTTTTTAAAACTAGTTCTTGAAACTAATGTATCCTTAAATATGCACAAGTAAGCAGTTTTAGCGAGTCACACATCAAGAAAAATCAAACCACTTTGTTCTTGATATTGTGCTGTATTTAAAAAAATATATTTGTAACGCTCATGTTTATAACGGTTATTCGTTGGAAATATAAACCTTTCCACCACATTAGTAATTTTTAGACTGATTTTATGTTATTATAGAGAAATATCAGTTATACGAACGTCATGTTCAATGATTTATAACCAACATCTACTCATAGAAAGCTCTAAGTGCAGGCGAAGTTCTTTCTTTAAGCTAACTCAAAGAAGAAGAATAAAAAAAGCAACGCTGGATCTTGGATCTGAAATATTTTCGAAGTTTCAGCTTGGGAAGCAGGCCTTTACTTCTTCATCTGTATTAGTTCCAATGAGAGAAAAACTTGTCTTTACTTACTGAGAAGCACTATCGTGTCTCTGTGGAAAAAAGCAACCATACAACGAAACATTTATGTAAAAAATAGCCCTATATTATTTCAAACAGGTATTGATAACTTCTGATTTTTTTCATCAAAGAAATATTTTACTGGGTTTTACAATATTTTTCTTCCCCCAAATTCAACAGTTGTCTTCATTAAGTTTTATTTAATCTTGTATATTTTTTCAGTCTTCATTTATATTTTTTTCTTTTGCATATAATAATCATCGACAAAATCGTGGACAGTGAATCAACATATATCCTCCAAATGTTGCTGAAAGAAGATCATCCAAAACATTTTGTGTTTAATTAAGAACTTGAATAAGAGTTTAAGCAATATATGTATATTGGTGACTTATGGAAATATGAGTGCCAGCTAAATAATAGCTTACCCTCATTCACCGTTAATTGATTGGAAAGCTTCCAGTGGAAAGTTCCTTAATGAAGAAAAGAAAATATTTAAGTGTATAAAAAGGAGAGTCAGGTTGACCCAGCGGATGCAGAAAGAGTCTACATTTATTTAGTTAAGATAGCATCCGATGTGTGAAGTAGGCTGCCATAGGTCTTATTCTCTTGTCTTTCCTTAGCATTTCATTATTTAGGAGTGGTCAGAGAAGCTATCAGTTTTACAATTTCTTGCTTTATTGTAGAAATTTCTATTAAAAATAGCTATGTATTCATTTAAAGGTTTCACTTTAGGTCTCTGTAAATAATATATGTGAATAATTTTAACACATAAAATCATATACAAAATATTTTTTAAAACAACTGTTAATAAAACATTTTATTACTAAAATATTTCATTTCTTAAAAATATTCTGTTACCTTCAGATTCAATAAACTGTTTTTTTTTTCATTATGATATATGGTTTTAAAAAATTTAAAAACTTAAACCTCTTAATTTTTATCTGCATATACTATCTCCAGCAACATATAATACAAATATTATTCTTTTAAGTATTACAAATGGCAGAGAAACGTGTGGCTTACCATTCCAATTTCTAAAACAGTTTTAATTATATTTCTATAGCAACAGCGTAAATGTTTATGCGTGTAAAATAGGTGTAAGGAAAATTAGATAATAAAGCCGAAACGTTTTTAAAATACACCTGTGAAGTTTATTAAAGAGTATTCTATAAGAAATAAATACAATATTTAGGCAAGGCTTTTCAGAGGCCATAATTAAGAAAACTGATGAGAAAAGATGACTTTAATATATACTTACCACATGCACGGACTTGAAAACAGGATTTTGTCAAACAATTCGATATTATAAATAGTGAAACAAAAAGAGGAGGACACAAACCAATATCAATTTTAACAGATAATTTTCTCATGATTTAATATCATTTATTCAAAAAGATATTAATGAAGATAAGTGTTTGTTCAATAAACAATTTTATGAGGTTTGTTGATGTAAAATGCTAAGGAATGGGAACACTGATATTAACACATCAATATTCTATACTGTCTTTTAGTTTGAGTTAGAAATACTAGCTTGTCCTACGAAAAATCATTATTGCATGATACAATGTATACACATATGCCCAAAATTCTTTTTTTTTCCCCTCTGAAACTATAAATTTTCAAGCAATTACTTTCAGATAATTTATAGCTAGATCTCTCTTAAAATGATTATCAGTAATTTTACTTAAAATTTAATATTTCTCTCCAGAAATTGTCGAGATTGTACAGAATATTATTGCTTAACACTACAGAAAGATATAACCATATTATTTTAACGGATTTTATGCAATGAATTTTCAGTGCATAATCTTATAGCTTGGTTTGGAAGTTTTGCTTGAATAAGTCTATGTATAAAATACCTATACATCGCTAACTCTCAGAGAGTTTACAGATAGGACGTCAACCTATGAAGTCCTATAATGTTTGTTCCATATATTGTTTAATAAGTTCACACTAAGGATTTTTTAATTCACAAAAATGATTTATAGATAAAGTAGCTTTCTTAATACATAATATTTCTTTGAAATATCTGTCTGTCAACCACGTTCTTATTCTTCATTTGTATATTTCGTTTTACCAAAAACAGTCACTCATGTGAGTATTCCAAACATAGTAGACAAAAACGGCGTGTGCTTTCGAATTCTTCGGTTATATACGAATTTGAAAATGCAACACCAAGAAAGAGTCAATAGAAAGTGACGAAATTCGGCAAACAGAGAGTGAGAGAGAGAGAGAAACAACAGTAAACAAGAAATAATATGTGTTTCGAAGTGATATGCATAATACAGAGTGTAAAAAAGGTCAGGTTAATAGGTTGTTGAACATCCGTAGACAGTGTTACACGAAACAACACATCTAGGAACGGATTCAATCAGAGTACGGATGGCATCCTGTATAATGGATATCCATTCCCTGTCAACTATTTGCCAAAGTACGTCTTCATAAGGAGGAACTAGCAAGGTCTAAAAATGGTGCCCAATCCTGTCCAAAACATGTTTGATTGAGGAGAACTCTATCGAGTACAGTGGCCAGGGAAGCAGCTGTACACTTCGCATAGCATGTTGACTGAAGAGAGCAATGTGCGGTTGAATATTATCCGGCTTATAAACAGTGTCGGGCACCCTCTGAAAGTAAATGAGTGTCACTGGCCGAAGCACATCATATACGTAACACTGGGCTGTTATGCCGTGAATACGAACAAATGGTGACTCGTAATCTAATGCAATGGTGATCTAAATCAGGGGGAGTTTCCTATTTGCTGAAAGACTGGAGCCTTTCCACACGAACGACACCCTCTACGCCGCAACTATCACTAAAGAAACAGATCGTGAGTCATCTGAGGTGATCCTGCTCCACTCCATCGTCCACATCGCTCTAATCCGTCATCATTCCAGACACTGGCATTTATGGCTTGGGTTCAATGGCAGTCTTCTTAACGGGCGCTATGAGTGCAGGCGACTAGCAACTAATCGACAGCAAATAGCTCTGCTCGATATGGTAGCATCTAGGGTGTCTTGCACATCCTACAGATTTTTTTATGAACGTGCTTTTGGAGCCACTACCGCCTCACGCATGAAGTGTCGATACACCAGTGCTGACTTGACTCTGACTGCAAAAATAACTCGCAAACGTTCCAAATTTCCTTGTTCCAAAAAATAAATTATTGAAAAAAATAGAATTGTGTGAAACCAAACGTTGACTACCTGGAAAAAAACTGTTGACATCGTACTTACATGGATCTCCAAATTGAAAAAAATTAGGAATAAATTAACTCTACGAATGCCAACCTCTTCGCATTGATTGGGGGAAAATATAGAGTGAAATTCAAATAGAAAATGTTAAGTTATGCAATCATTTGCAGACCAATAATTATTTATGCATCATCAATCTATTGTTCAACGATCAACTTATACTTTAAAACACTAGAGCGTGTTAAAAATTTCTCAACAAGAATGATTACAAATTAAGCATTTTTTGGCAAATAAAGAAAAAATGAGACATAAAACTGCAATCCCAACACTAATTAAATACATGACATAAAAAGCAGAAAAAAAATTTGACAATAATTACAGAGCTCCCATATTCCACGTGCTTATTCTGATCATCAACATCGATGGAGAAATGATATTCATATAATTTGACAGCATTAATAGAGTCATGAAGCGTAACCAAACACAATTAATTGGAATGTCTACTATTTTAGCAAAGTAATATTAATAGAAAATTTTGACTATAACTATCAACATATTGTAAAAAGAGGCTACTGTTCTAGAGATATATAACAGTTATTTTAGTTTCCCTGATATATTGAAAAAATTACATTCCATATTTTAACATTAACTGACAAGTCGGTAGCTTCTGTAGTTCGACACTAGAGTAGTGAAGATATTTCGGTATCACAATTATACTAGTAAAAGTAGGTTTAACCTAAAATAATTTATACAAACTTCATCTGGAAAGAAAAATTGGATCTTCTCTAGTTTTATGAATCAGCTGAAGTCTTGAATTTATCCGATTACTAATTTCTTCTAATGTATCTAAAGAAACTAACGCTGCCATTTTTAACTAATAATGAATATGAACAAGAAAACAACTGTTGATTAGTCGCAAAGACAAAAAGAGTAGGCGCTTGAATTTCAGCAAGTGTAGGATACTAAATTTTGATAATCGATTGCTGCAAAACTGTCTATAGAACTCTAAACAATTATCGCATCGATGGGGCAAAATACGCCTCCTGAACTCAAACATACCACAAATTACAATTATAAGGACGAATTAAATAAAGCAAGAGATGAATTTTAAGTAAAAAAAGAAAGAATATATACAATTGTCTGTTAAAAGTTGAACGAAATTAGCTAAAATCTCTAAAATTCAACATAAACATGCACAAATTTTACAAACAAAAGAGGAAACCTTGAAATCATCAGAGAGGTGCAAGAAGACTGGATAAAAAGCTGCCCCCTTATTGGAATTATGAGTTAAACCACCTCAAAATAGTCATGTCCTTTTATTGAAATTTTCTCCTGCGTCTGGGAGCAAACAAACACATCAGTGAAAAGAAATAAAAATTATTAAAATTGAAACAATTTGCATTATATATGTATATATATATATATAAATATATATATAAATATATATATATATATATATATATATATATATATATATATATATATATATATATATATATATATATATATATATATATATATATATATATATATATATATATATACTATCATTTTTATCTACACATTCTTCTTTATAAATATATTTAAAAAAATAGTAAAAATTAAAAATTAAAACAACAATTATTATTATGATAAAAAGTTATATTGTAAAGAACAATTATCAGTTAAAAACAATTGAAAAATTTGATATTTCTCAAATTGTCATTAATTTTTTATTTCATTGTATTTCTTTTTCTCTTGATTCTTGATTTTCTTCTTTTCTCTATTTAAAATCAGGAACAAATATAACATTTTTACCAAAAGATTTTTTCGCTTCATATTATTAAAATCAAAAGTGGAATTAGGAGGAGGGTCAGAGCCACAATAGTGGAGAGAACAGTTTTGATTTCGGTAAAGAAATATTATTCACCTAAGTTGCTCTATGTTTACATTCAAATATTTGAATTTATTTGCAACCAGGTAATTATTTTTTGTGTGCTTAAAGGGACTTCATTAAGCCCTCTTATCGAAGGCATATTCAACTTGCGGCAGAAGATGCCAGCAAGTAATATCACTATGGGAAATATTTTGCAAGAGCCTATGTCGATGAACAAAGGATTATTGCCAACGTTTTTAATGGCTACAATTCCTGAAATTACCTACAAAGATGTCCAATTCCATTGAATCTAACTCCATTTATTGATGATGCGTTTTCAAACATTGTGAGCAAAGAGAAGAGATTAATATAATAATTTTTAAATTGAATGTAGGAATAAAAACCGTTGAATTTGGAATAAACCAGTGCAAGGCTATAAGCGAAACTGTAATAACAGAAGAAATTTTCTCCCGTCATGAGATCGATGATTGGACATTTCCTAAATAACAACATCTTGTAAAACATTTATGATCCAACCAATAGAACTGTACGTAAAATTTCTTTAATTGGTGCATAATTGTAATCAATAATTTAAATCAAAATAATGAAAATGCTCCTAAAAATAATAATTGTAATAATCTTGTAAATTTGAAAGAAAATTCTAATGAAAATGGTGCTTTTCCAAATTAAAATCTTTCCAATAATATTCTAAATGATAATTCTTTAAAAATATTGAAAATGTATCCAAAATGAATTTCTCTGAAAATTTAAACTCTGATAAGTAAAATTAATGTATTAGAGAGATAGAAAGGGATAATATCTAATCAAATTTATGAAATTCACAATGTTTGTAATCAATATCTTTTAAATTTTAAGACTTTTGAATTTTAAGTCTTGTTTACGCTGACCTTATATTCTTTTTTAGTTTCAATTTGTTAAGCTTTAAATTTATTTTCTTCATATTTCTTTAAGTTTTGTAATCGAAGAATTCATTTTTTAGTAGTTTTCATGCGCTGTATACAGTAAAACCTCATTTTAAAACATTTCAA
>JAJQOW010001615.1:0-40436 GCA_037975125.1 Latrodectus hesperus
CCTAGTACAAACTTAAATTCATATATTCAGTGCTTTTAAGTTTTAGTCTAGTACAGTTCTATATTTAATTTTCTTATCACCATATTTATCATGCATTTAAAATACTTGTGCATTATTTTCAACTTTATTTTCTGCTATGCCTGACCGGCATACTCCTGTACCATTTATTACAAACACTTAAAATTTTACTTTGCCGAACTGGCATATCGAATTTCATGATTAAATTAACTTACTGTATACGCATGCCAGTTCGTCAAAGGGGGCGTATCCCGGGTGTTTTAAAAACACTGATTTCAGAAAATCAAACTCTGGTGTCTGATGGTTTTGGTTGTGAAACTTTTATGTTCATCGGTATTATAATTTTACTTATCTTGTTAAGTAATGAATTATTTAATTGGAATATCTTTATCTATTCTCAAAATTTTAAACTTAATTTATGTTATGTAATTATTTTCTTGTTTAGTATCAACAAATTAAACTTATTACTTTTAAGCAAGCTCAATTATTGGCATTAGTTGTTGGCATTGGCATTATTAGTTTCTTATTTATTAATAGAACGAAATACTTTAGGTATTTAAACTAATAGCTGGCATTCCTTTAACTGCATTAAAATATAATATTTGCAGCTCTGCTTAGCGTGGTAATTATTTTGGCAATTAGCCTAATGGTGGGTATTGGTAAAAAGACATCTGCCCACAGATATTTAAAAAGTAGTATAGACTGACAAATAGGTTATGGGCCCAGGTTACGTATTAAATATCTTGAAATTTATGTCGGGATAATTAGTCAGTTATAATACTTTAAGCAAATTTTTACCCATCTTAAAATGTATTAGATTATTTAAGATGGGGGGCTATATTGATATAAATTTTTCAATTTAAAATAATAATAATCAAACTTTATAAATTAATCTTTTCTCAAAAAAAAAAAAATTGTGATTTTGTTAATTTTTCTTGCCATGGCTACTTACGCAATTAATAAGTTAAGCAACCAAAACTATGAGACATGGACTTCAGACATAAAGTTCATTCTGATGGAGAGAAATGTGTGGGAGGTTGTAAAAGGAGCTGAAAAAGCCCCTATTCCACCGATATTAAAAACTGAAACTGGTTCATTCGAAGATTTGAATGATACTGCGTATCTCAAAAGTCTTAAAGAATTCAATAAAAACAAAAACATCGCTTTATCTCTGATATATTTGAATATTGATGAAGATCATCGACGTATAATAGATGGAATAGAAGATCCAGTAGTTGCTTGGGAAACATTGTTGAAGTACTTCCATCCAGATACTAGAGCGAATCATATGACTATATTTTCAGAATTATGTGATACTAAAATGTTACTTGAGGAAAGTATTCTCATGTTTTCAACTAGATTATTAAAAGTCTACAACAGATTGAAAACTATAGATCCTACTTTTAATGAAAAATATGCTAGTTTTCAACTTCTGAGATATCTTCCTATGCATTTCGACAGAATAGTGCAAGTTATTCTTGGTTGGCCGGATGAAAACTTTAACTACAAAGCTATTACAGACGCCCTGAATGCAGAAGAGGTTCGTCTTCAGTTACGAGAAAAGACTCTCTAACGCAGGCTAGTGCAGTAACGCCTGTGAAGAAACAAATTATCTGTTATGGTTGTCCAGAGCCTGGGCATTATAGAAATTCATGTCCTCTTAAAGTACAATCACTGAAAGTATCCAGATGTTTTAGACGAAAATACAGGAGCCATTCCAGATGTTATAGTCCAGAATGTAGGAGCCAAACCAGACGTTTCAATCCAGAATACAAAGGTCCGTACAGAGAACCCAGATCTGACTTTGTGGCAGAAAGGAACCAGTCACGTAGTTCAAATTCCACTTATCAAAATCAGCCTCGTTTCTCCAGGTGTAAAGACAAACATAAACGTGGTACTGTATCTAGAAACATCCCTTCGACAAACAAAGACGGACATTCGCCATGTAAGTCAAACTTTTCTATTACAAGTTTATTTAATCAAACTAAAGAAAGAGTGAATTGGGTTTTTGATACAGCAGCTTCACATCACTTTTGTAAAGAAAGAGACCTCTTCATTAATTTTGTACCCTTAATCAATGAAAAGATATCAGTTGCCATTGACGGTGTTGACTTTCCTATTGAGGGAAAAGGAACTGTTAAATTGTTATTTGGTTTACAAAAGTATACATTAAATGATGTAATGTACTCTCCAAATTTACGGAGAAATCTTATTTCAGGCCCAAAACTAGATATTCAGGGTTTTGTGTATCATGGCGGTAACGGTGTAGTGAAAGTCTCAGAAAAGGGGGGAAAACGGTTTTTAAGGCCATATTAAAAGAAGGTATTTACCAAGTTTCACCCCGTATAGTTAAAGCTGACAAAAACGTTTCATTTACAACCAACTTAAAAGATAGCAAAGCTCTTGAACTATGGCATAGACGTTTTGGACATATCAGCACGTCCACTATTTCGCATACCAGTAGGAAAGGGGGAGTGATTGGCTTACCACTCTTAAGCGATAAGACAGTCTTTTGCGAACCATGTAAAATGAGTAAATATCGAAGAGTTTCATTTAAGTCTCTGAGAGAAGTGAGATCCAAGGCTCCGTTAGAGCTATTATATGCTGATGTTTGGGGTCCTCAATCTATCAAAGGAAGAATGGGAGAAAGGTATTTTATTACCATAATTGATGATTATTCACGTAAAGTTTCATTATTTCCTATGTCTGAGAAATCTGAGGTTTTTGGTATAATTAAAACGTATATTACCAGAGTTGAAAATATTTTAAATAAAAAGGTTAAGGCATTTAGAACAGATAATGGGACAGAATTTGTGAATAGACAGATACAAAATTATTTTGCTGAAAAAGGGATCGCTCATGAATTAACGAATATATTCACCCCGGAACAAAACGGTGTTAGTGAAAGATATAACCAAACTGTCGCAAGTGGTGCTAGAGCAGTTCTGCAGGAATCTGGTCTTCCTAAGTGTTTTTGGCCTGAAGCCATGCTATATTTTACATATACTTGGAATAGAGTGTGCCACAATAAGCTGAACAAGACGCCTTGCGAATTATTCTCAGGATCCAGACCCTCTGTCAAACACTTAAAGCCTTTTGGTACTGTAGCATATATAGGTGTACCCCGACAACATAGAAAAAAGCTAGATACCAGAGCCCGAAAAGGTTTCCTCGTTGGTTACGCATTTCGTACAAAAGGATACCGGATTTGGATGCCAGAAACAAACAAAATAATTGAAACTATTAATGTTTCTTTTAATGAGAAAGTTGTGTACAAAGACACTTTAAGTGGAGCAGTGCTGGGCCCTAGTAACAGGATTTCGACTGTCTCTAATAAGTATGAAGTAGGAAGTGACGATGATATCGGATACCACATTGTACCTCGTGATTCTGAAAGTGACGACAGTGATCCTGAAGTCTCCATAGACGATATTCCTAGCCCTATATCAGAACCTAGATTAGTAAACTGGGAAAGAAAGGCAATTCAGAGGAAAGATAGATCGCGTACAGATGTCTATTATTATGAAGAAGGCAAGAAGGAAAGGTTAAGATCCCTGAATGATGTTGCAAAATACTGCAGTAAAAATAATATTGTTTTCAATCCTAATTTATTTGATTTTAAAGGAACAAATCGGACACAAGGTCTTGTTTTGAGCAGTCGTGATGCAGTTTTAACAGATAATGAAGATAATGGGACCACCAATAATCTTAGCATATCTAGCTGACTAGATCGCATTCCTATACCAAAGACTTATAAGCAGGCAATTGAATCGGAATATAAGGACGAGTGGTTAAATGCCATGAAAGAACTCTGTATCATGAAGAACCGGGGAGTGTGGCATTTAGAAGACTTACCAGAAAATACCATACCTATTGGATGTAGGTGGGTATTTACCGTAAAAAGAGATGATACAGGTAAAATTGTAAGATTTAAATCTCGACTAGTAGCACAGGGTTATAAACAGGAGAAGGGTATCTCATATGATGAAACTTTTTCCCCTGTGGTCAACTTTAGTTTAATCAGATTTTTCTTTTCGTTGCTCGTATCATGTAAAGGTTGGTACCACCTTCAATGTGATATAACAGGAGCTTACCTTTATGCCCCTTTGGAAGAGCGAATTTATATGACGCAGCCTCCAGGTTTTGAAGAAACTAGTCAAAAGAGAAGATTCTGTCGTTTAGATCGAGCTATATATGGTTTAGATCGAGCTTAAAATTTTCATCAACAAATGAAAATTTTAAGCAAATGTTTAATTATCTTAATAAATATTGAAAAAATTATAAAAAAATTTTTTTAAATAAATTCTTACTTATTTGACATATTGCAACCCAATATTATTTTCAGACACTTTTTTTATATACACCAATATTATTCTGCAGTCAGGAGAAAGGCACTTTTCGTGTAGAGTTTCAAGACACTTTTCGTGTAGTTTCAAGACACTTTTCGTGAAGAGTTTCAAGACACTTTTCGTGTAGAGTTTCAAGACACTTTTCGTGCAGAGTTTCAAGACACTTTTCGTGCAGAGTTTCAAGACACTTTTCGTGTAGAGTTTCAAGACACTTTTCGTGCAGAGTTTCAAGACACTTTTCGTGTAGAGTTTCAAGACACTTTACGTGTAGAGTTTCAAGACACTTTACGTGTAGAGTTTCAAGACACTTTACGTGTAGAGTTTCAAGACACTTTTCGTGCAGAGTTTCAAGACACTTTTCGTGCAGTTTCAAGACACTTTACGTGTAGAGTTTCAAGACACTTTTCGTGTAGAGTTTCAAGACACTTTACGTGTAGAGTTTCAAGACACTTTACGTGTAGAGTTTCAAGACACTTTTCGTGCAGAGTTTCAAGACACTTTTCGTGCAGAGTTTCAAGACACTTTTCGTGTAGAGTTTCAAGACACTTTACGTGTAGAGTTTCAAGACACTTTTCGTGTAGAGTTTCAAGACACTTTTCGTGTAGAGTTTCAAGACACTTTTCGTGCAGAGTTTCAAGACACTTTTCGTGTAGTTTCAAGACACTTTTCGTGCAGAGTTTCAAGACACTTTTCGTGCAGAGTTTCAAGACACTTTTCGTGCAGAGTTTCAAGACACTTTTCGTGCAGAGTTTCAAGACACTTTTCGTGCAGTTTCAAGATCACCATTATTCCTTAGAGCTGCCAACACCACATTTCTGTGATTTAAAACTACTAAGTAATTTTTTCGAAACCCAAACTTTTTAAAGTTAAAATACAAAAATATGCCTGTAATATAATTAAAATATATATAAAATCGGCAGATTACATATTTAAAATATAAATTGTATAAAATATAAAAAGCCTGTTGCATTTAAGAAAGCAAATATGATTCTATGGGGTGACAAATCAGACACAGTATCACAATTAAAAAATAAACGGTGGTTAAAATCTATACACACAAGAAATTAAAACTTAAAAAACATTACCTGGTCACACCCGGGGTTTAGTTTATTTAAAAACAAGTACTTAAGTTTGAAATGTGTGTATCTGATAAAATTATTTTTATTTTTACATCCACACTTCTTAGCGGATAAAACGGGTAATGGTGTGAGGGATGGAAAAATGGAAAGTAATTTAGTATGGAATATGCAGGGCGTCAATAATTTCTGATTTTTGAACTATTCTTAAATTATATAATCACATTTAATTCAAATAACATGACATCAGAAATACACGAAGCAGTCTTTTGCAGGTCTCATTACTGCAATAGGCAATAAGTTGGTCATCCCTTTTTTAAGCCAATCTAGAAAATTAGGAAATTTACAAGTATTATGCTCCATTTTCCAATTCGAATTGCCAAGCAGTACCCAAGAAATTCTTAAGACATTCATGGTTGGTTACTTTTTTTATTCAGATGTCACTATCTACATACAAAGACTAACCAAACCGCAGGCATAGATGCACATGGAAGTTCCATGTAATCCTTATGGATCAGAAATTAGCTATTGCATCATACAGATAAACCCTGCCTGCATTTATAACAAGATATACATTAGATTTTAAAATTAGTACATTAAAAATAGTAAAATAAGTAAATAAATTTCGAATGAAACTTAATGCACTGAAAGCTAAATCTGATATTTTTTTATCAAAGTATCTGCACAATTTTGCTACTTTGCCCATTTTCATTACAAAAGTAAAATGAAAATTATTTAAAATTTATTTAAAAACGAGAGAATTAAAAGAATTTAATGTACATTTATTACACCCAACCACAAATTCCACATCATAATGGCACTAAATGTGAACATTTACACTATTAAAAATGCCATTCTTGAAAAATTTTAATATGAATCTTAACTTTTAAAAGGAGAAAATAATTTTATTTTTAATGATGAAAAATTTTTTTTAACTTAACCGATCATTTACAGAACATTAAATGATTGCTAAAATAGATTTTTCTTATAATTTAAATAACAAATTTTTATCTCTTAAATTATGTATAAGCATTTTTCTATCTATTTGTTGAGATTTGAGTATTAAATTTTGCTTGTCCTAATTTAGGTCAACTTTAAGAAATAATTGTGTACTACTTTCATAAAAATAAATTTATAACTAGTGTTGGAAGAGCAAAAATTAACATAGAAGCTGATGTAGAAATGACATTTTTAAATAACTCTGGATATTCCAGTTTGTAATACAAAAGTATAAATATATAGGCCAGGGTTGTTTCTTTTCTAGTACTTACAAATGTTAATTTTACTCCATATAATTACTGAACTTCCCATAGATTTTTTATATCAAATTTTTCTGAAGAGATGAAGAAAAATATCCTATTAATACCTACACAGTGTTACATTTAATTGTGCACAATTCAAGAGTCATAAAATGGAAAAATTAGATATTTTTCTTAAATCTAAGATTAGACTAAATCAGAGCAAACGAACTTTATGGAATATAAATGAGAATTTTCGTGTTTGTCAGATTTCTTCTCATAATAATTGTTTTTAGAAGTTCATTTTGATGGATCTCAAAATTTAAAATCTGCCCTGAAACGTGGTATTAAAGAGTTTCACAATTTTTTACATACAAGTTTTAAACATAAAAATCTTCATCCTATTTTTCAGGATGCTTTAATTATTTTTTTTAACACACTATACATTTTATTCCATTATCAGATTAGAGTCTTTTAAAATGATATTTTGTTTAATTGTTCTGGGTTATCATATATTCTCTTTAAATGTTTTATTATTTTGTTTTATGTTACTTTAGAGGTATTTTATTTCTAAATGCAGCATTAGACATTAAACCTACAGATACAAGCATTGACTTAGCAGTAATTGTGCTCAATTTACATTGCATAATTTTCTTTTTACATTTAATCAATTCTATGGCATTTCCATGAGTGATTCAGAGAACAAAAATTTCCAATTTAGGTTTAATTTAAAATAATTGGCATTAATATTTTTAGACGAAGTTTATCTGTTTAGACTTTTATGAAAACATGTACAAAGTTTGAATTCAAGGTATTGTGAATAAAGCAATTAATATTTTTCACTGCAAATATTTAGTAATAAATGATGTGAATAATTTCATTTGAAAATTTAACACTTTTACAAGAAGAAAAATAGCCAAATTTATATAGTATAGAAGCGTTTGCTTACTTTACGGTATTTGCATAATACAATTTATCTTTCTCTATCTTACAGTGAAGTGACGACTTAAATTTGACATTTCATATTAATTTGTAAATTATAATAGATGCTTAAAATTGAAATTTATAAAAAAAGTTGGCCACACATTCAACAGGTTTAGTGACACAAAACTTCTATTGATTATTAATATATACAAGACATTTTTCTTTAAACTAATGATGTAAGAATTCTTCAAATATGAAATTTTGATCGTTTTAGACCCTGTTAATTTTCAATATTCATTTCTAAAAAATGGCTAATGGCTTAAGAAGTGAGACATAAAGAGCACTATATAATATATAAATACTTCATACATTTTAATACACATTTCGTTAGTCAGAAGAAAACTCACTTCAAATATGCCACAGCTATCTCTTTAATGCAGAGAAGGTTCTTTTCTGTTCAAAACACTATCTGAAAGATAATATGATGTATAAAAATTCAGTTTGTAATATAGTTTTTCTTTTGTAATAAAAATGTTTTGAGAAAATTTTATTTGTAACAATGTGCGTAAAAATGTCTTCATTAAACATTTTCCAAAAACCATTACTAGTTATTGATATTTATTAATTATATAAATGTATAAGATTTAAAAATTCATATTAAAATCATTTTTAAAGTAAACTAAATATTGATAAAATGCAATTTGTCCTAAGTGACAACATTCGACATTAATACAGAAATAGTGACTGCTCTATAACAATAAAATGAAGGTTGAAAATCTAAACAGGAATTTTATAAGAACTATACGAATGAAAGTACATATCGATTTTAAAGTTATATTTACTGTGTGCTTATGTGTAAAAAATTTACAAAATGAACCATAATTTCACTACAAATATAAAGGTTTTTTGCATAAAAGTTTAAAAAACAATAGCTGACAAAGCAGATAAAAAACAAGTATGAACCATTTTTTACAATTTTCTTCAAGAAAATTTCGCACAGGAATTGTTTCCTTAACAGGACAAGTTATTATGGAGAAAATAAGATTTATAACAATTAACTCATATTAAATAGTTTTCGTATTAATACTCTGAATTTTATAATTCAGTTTATCCAAAAAGATACGAGACTGTTGTGTAAATGGAAAAAATTTTAAATGTATGCAGCACAAAACACTAAAAAATAATTTTAAATTACAGATTATTACATGAATTATTATATGCAAAATATAGCATACATCATAATGAGGACACAAATAGGAGATAAAATTAAATTAAGGAAAGGGAAATATTTTCCAAAATTTTTTGTCATAATGAAATAGAAGAAATGCATATTGTAAATGTACATTTATTAATAAATTATTTGTCAAATTACATGAACTGATCATTTTTAAAATAGTTCAAATTTTGTTAGTTATAGCTGTTTGCAAAACCGGTGTTACAAATAATTCAGAAAAAAGTTAATCAAATAGAGGAGATGCACTTGAAACCATGAACAACATTGACATCTTAACAGACGACTGTTATGTGCTTTACACTCTTTAAAAAATTTGAAATTCTTTTAAAAAAAATATCTATTCTAATAGTGTTTTAGGCTTTATACAAAAGTAAATGGAATTTGCTTTTAACTCATTTCGAAAGAGTTTTATGGAATACACTTTTAACTCTAAGAAAGAGTTTTATGGAGTTTTTGCATCTCACCAGATGCAAAATATTTTTCAATAATGAATAATGCAGAACATAATTTAAATTTTTGTGTAAGCCCTAGTCCTATTTATCAAATTTCTATTAATAGTTCTTTTACAAAAGACAATTTAATATTTTTAGATTTAAGTATGCCAGAAACTAATGTGATGATCTATTACAAATACTACATTAAATTTTCGTTATTCTATCATGGGGCTTTTTACCTGAATTATCAAAATTATTATTATGTTCGCAATTCACTTACTAAGAGACTGACATTATATTAAAAAAGACAATCACGACAACAAATGTCGTGCCATCAACAAATGAAAATTTTAAGCAAATGTTTAATTATCTTAATAAATATTGAAAAAATTATAAAAAATTTTTTTTAAATAAATTCTTACTTATTTGACATATTGCAACCCAATATTATTTTCAGACACTTTTTATATACACCAATATTATTCTGCAGTCAGGAGAAAGGCACTTTTCGTGTAGAGTTTCAAGACACTTTTCGTGTAGTTTCAAGACACTTTTCGTGAAGAGTTTCAAGACACTTTTCGTGAAGAGTTTCAAGACACTTTTCGTGTAGAGTTTCAAGACACTTTTCGTGCAGAGTTTCAAGACACTTTTCGTGCAGAGTTTCAAGACACTTTTCGTGTAGAGTTTCAAGACACTTTTCGTGTAGAGTTTCAAGACACTTTTCGTGCAGAGTTTCAAGACACTTTTCGTGCAGAGTTTCAAGACACTTTTCGTGTAGAGTTTCAAGACACTTTACGTGTAGAGTTTCAAGACACTTTTCGTGTAGAGTTTCAAGACACTTTTCGTGTAGAGTTTCATGACACTTTTCGTGTAGAGTTTCAAGACACTTTTCGTGCAGAGTTTCAAGACACTTTTCGTGCAGAGTTTCAAGACACTTTTCGTGCAGAGTTTCAAGACACTTTTCGTGCAGAGTTTCAAGACACTTTTCGTGCAGTTTCAAGATCACCATTATTCCTTAGAGCTGCCAACACCACATTTAGAGCTGCCAACACCACATTTAGAGCTGCCAACACCACATTTAGAGCTGCCAACACCACATTTAGAGCTGCCAACACCACATTTAGAGCTGCCAACACAACATTTAGAGCTGCCAACACCACATTTACAGATGCCAAGAACACATTTACAGATGCCAAGAACACATACATTTAGACTTGCCAACACCACATTTACAGATGCCAACACCACATTTACAGATGCCAAGAACACATTTACAGATGCCAAGAACACATTTACAGATGCCAAGAACACATTTACAGATGCCAAGAACACATTTACAGATGCCAAGAACACATTTACAGATGCCAAGAACACATTTACAGATGCCAAGAACACATTTACAGATGCCAAGAACACATTTACAGATGCCAAGAACACATTTACAGATGCCAAGAACACATTTACAGATGCCAAGAACACATTTACAGATGCCAAGAACACATTTACAGATGCCAAGAGAGCTGCCAACACCACATTTACAGATGCCAACACCACATTTACAGATGCCAAGAACACATTTACAGATGCCAAGAACACATTTACAGATGCCAAGAACACATTTACAGATGCCAAGAACACACTTACAGATGCCAAGAACACACTTACAGATGCCAAGAACACACTTACAGATGCCAAGAACACATACATTTAGAGCTGCCAAGAACACATTTACAGATGCCAAGAACACATTTACAGATGCCAAGAACATTTACAGATGCCAAGAACACATTTACAGATGCCAAGAACACATTTACAGATGCCAAGAACACATTTACAGATGCCAAGAACACATTTACAGATGCCAAGAGAGCTGCCAACACCACATTTACAGATGCCAACACCACATTTACAGATGCCAAGAACACATTTACAGATGCCAAGAACACACTTACAGATGCCAAGAACACACTTACAGATGCCAAGAACACACTTACAGATGCCAAGAACACACTTACAGATGCCAAGAACACACTTACAGATGCCAAGAACACACTTACAGATGCCAAGAACACACTTACAGATGCCGCCAAGACCACATTTAGAGCTGCCGCCAAGACCACATTTACAGATGCCAAGAACACATTTACAGATGCCAAGAACACATTTACAGATGCCAAGAACACATTTACAGATGCCAAGAACACATTTACAGATGCCAAGAACACATTTACAGATGCCAAGAACACATTTACAGATGCCAAGAACACATTTACAGATGCCAAGAACACATTTACAGATGCCAAGAACACATTTACAGATGCCAAGACCACATTTACAGATGCCAAGACCACATTTACAGATGCCGCCAAGACCACATTTAGAGCTGCCGCCAAGACCACATTTAGAGCTGCCGCCAAGACCACATTTAGAGCTGCCGCCAAGACCACATTTAGAGCTGCCGCCAAGACCACATTTAGAGCTGCCGCCAAGACCACATTTAGAGCTGCCAAGACCACATTTAGAGCTGCCAAGACCACATTTAGAGCTGCCAAGACCACATTTACAGATGCTAGAACACATTTACAGATGCCAAGAACACATACATTTAGACTTGCCAACACCACATTTACAGATGCCAACACCACATTTAGAGCTGCCAACACCACATTTAGAGCTGCCAACACCACATTTAGAGCTGCCAACACACACATTTAGAGCTGCCAACACCACATTTACAGATGCCAAGAACACATTTACAGATGCCAAGAACACATACATTTAGACTTGCCAACACCACATTTACAGATGCCAACACCACATTTACAGATGCCAACACCACATTTACAGATGCCAAGAACACATTTACAGATGCCAAGAACACATTTACAGATGCCAAGAACACATTTACAGATGCCAAGAACACATTTACAGATGCCAAGAACACATTTACAGATGCCAAGAACACATTTACAGATGCCAAGAACACATTTACAGATGCCAAGAGAGCTGCCAACACCACATTTACAGATGCCAACACCACATTTACAGATGCCAAGAACACATTTACAGATGCCAAGAACACACTTACAGATGCCAAGAACACACTTACAGATGCCAAGAACACACTTACAGATGCCAAGAACACACTTACAGATGCCAAGAACATACTTACAGATGCCGCCAAAACCACATTTAGAGCTGCCAAGACCACATTTAGAGCTGCCAAGAACACATTTACAGATGCCAAGAACACATTTACAGATGCCAAGAACACATTTACAGATGCCAAGAACACATTTACAGATGCCAAGAACACATTTACAGATGCCAAGAACACATTTACAGATGCCAAGAACACATTTACAGATGCCAAGAACACATTTACAGATGCCAAGAACACATTTACAGATGCCAAGAACACATTTACAGATGCCAAGAACACATTTACAGATGCCAAGACCACATTTACAGATGCCAAGACCACATTTACAGATGCCAAGACCACATTTACAGATGCCAAGACCACATTTACAGATGCCAAGACCACATTTACAGATGCCGCCAAGACCACATTTAGAGCTGCCGCCAAGACCACATTTAGAGCTGCCGCCAAGACCACATTTAGAGCTGCCGCCAAGACCACATTTAGAGCTGCCGCCAAGACCACATTTAGAGCTGCCGCCAAGACCACATTTAGAGCTGCCAAGACCACATTTAGAGCTGCCAAGACCACATTTAGAGCTGCCAAGACCACATTTACAGATGCTAGAACACATTTACAGATGCCAAGAACACATACATTTAGACTTGCCAACACCACATTTACAGATGCCAACACCACATTTAGAGCTGCCAACACCACATTTAGAGCTGCCAACACCACATTTAGAGCTGCCAACACAACATTTAGAGCTGCCAACACCACATTTACAGATGCCAAGAACACATTTACAGATGCCAAGAACACATACATTTAGACTTGCCAACACCACATTTACAGATGCCAACACCACATTTACAGATGCCAACACCACATTTACAGATGCCAAGAACACATTTACAGATGCCAAGAACACATTTACAGATGCCAAGAACACATTTACAGATGCCAAGAACACATTTACAGATGCCAAGAACACATTTACAGATGCCAAGAACACATTTACAGATGCCAAGAACACATTTACAGATGCCAAGAACACATTTACAGATGCCAAGAACACACTTACAGATGCCAAGAACACATTTACAGGTGCCAAGAACACATTTACAGGTGCCAAGAACACATTTACAGGTGCCAAGAACACATTTACAGGTGCCAAGAACACATTTACAGGTGCCAAGAGAGCTGCCAACACCACATTTACAGATGCCAACACCACATTTACAGATGCCAACACCACATTTACAGATGCCAAGAACACATTTACAGATGCCAAGAACACATTTACAGATGCCAAGAACACACTTACAGATGCCAAGAACACACTTACAGATGCCAAGAACACACTTACAGATGCCAAGAACACATACATTTAGAGCTGCCAAGAACACATTTACAGATGCCAAGAACACATTTACAGATGCCAAGAACATTTACAGATGCCAAGAACACATTTACAGATGCCAAGAACACATTTACAGATGCCAAGAACACATTTACAGATGCCAAGAACACATTTACAGATGCCAAGAGAGCTGCCAACACCACATTTACAGATGCCAACACCACATTTACAGATGCCAAGAACACACTTACAGATGCCAAGAACACACTTACAGATGCCAAGAACACACTTACAGATGCCAAGAACACACTTACAGATGCCAAGAACACACTTACAGATGCCAAGAACACACTTACAGATGCCAAGAACACACTTACAGATGCCAAGAACACACTTACAGATGCCGCCAAGACCACATTTAGAGCTGCCGCCAAGACCACATTTACAGATGCCAAGAACACATTTACAGATGCCAAGAACACATTTACAGATGCCAAGAACACATTTACAGATGCCAAGAACACATTTACAGATGCCAAGAACACATTTACAGATGCCAAGAACACATTTACAGATGCCAAGAACACATTTACAGATGCCAAGAACACATTTACAGATGCCAAGAACACATTTACAGATGCCAAGAACACATTTACAGATGCCAAGACCACATTTACAGATGCCGCCAAGACCACATTTACAGATGCCGCCAAGACCACATTTAGAGCTGCCGCCAAGACCACATTTAGAGCTGCCGCCAAGACCACATTTAGAGCTGCCGCCAAGACCACATTTAGAGCTGCCGCCAAGACCACATTTAGAGCTGCCGCCAAGACCACATTTAGAGCTGCCGCCAAGACCACATTTAGAGCTGCCAAGACCACATTTAGAGCTGCCAAGACCACATTTACAGATGCTAGAACACATTTACAGATGCCAAGAACACATACATTTAGACTTGCCAACACCACATTTACAGATGCCAACACCACATTTAGAGCTGCCAACACCACATTTAGAGCTGCCAACACCACATTTAGAGCTGCCAACACAACATTTAGAGCTGCCAACACCACATTTACAGATGCCAAGAACACATTTACAGATGCCAAGAACACATACATTTAGACTTGCCAACACCACATTTACAGATGCCAACACCACATTTACAGATGCCAACACCACATTTACAGATGCCAAGAACACATTTACAGATGCCAAGAACACATTTACAGATGCCAAGAACACATTTACAGATGCCAAGAACACATTTACAGATGCCAAGAACACATTTACAGATGCCAAGAACACATTTACAGATGCCAAGAACACATTTACAGATGCCAAGAGAGCTGCCAACACCACATTTACAGATGCCAACACCACATTTACAGATGCCAAGAACACATTTACAGATGCCAAGAACACACTTACAGATGCCAAGAACACACTTACAGATGCCAAGAACACACTTACAGATGCCAAGAACACACTTACAGATGCCAAGAACACACTTACAGATGCCAAGAACACACTTACAGATGCCGCCAAGACCACACTTAGAGCTGCCGCCAAGACCACATTTAGAGCTGCCGCCAAGAACACATTTACAGATGCCAAGAACACATTTACAGATGCCAAGAACACATTTACAGATGCCAAGAACACATTTACAGATGCCAAGAACACATTTACAGATGCCAAGAACACATTTACAGATGCCAAGAACACATTTACAGATGCCAAGAACACATTTACAGATGCCAAGAACACATTTACAGATGCCAAGAACACATTTACAGATGCCAAGAACACATTTACAGATGCCAAGAACACATTTACAGATGCCAAGACCACATTTACAGATGCCAAGACCACATTTACAGATGCCAAGACCACATTTACAGATGCCAAGACCACATTTACAGATGCCAAGACCACATTTACAGATGCCGCCAAGACCACATTTAGAGCTGCCGCCAAGACCACATTTAGAGCTGCCGCCAAGACCACATTTAGAGCTGCCGCCAAGACCACATTTAGAGCTGCCGCCAAGACCACATTTAGAGCTGCCGCCAAGACCACATTTAGAGCTGCCAAGACCACATTTAGAGCTGCCAAGACCACATTTAGAGCTGCCAAGACCACATTTACAGATGCTAGAACACATTTACAGATGCCAAGAACACATACATTTAGACTTGCCAACACCACATTTACAGATGCCAACACCACATTTAGAGCTGCCAACACCACATTTAGAGCTGCCAACACCACATTTAGAGCTGCCAACACAACATTTAGAGCTGCCAACACCACATTTACAGATGCCAAGAACACATTTACAGATGCCAAGAACACATACATTTAGACTTGCCAACACCACATTTACAGATGCCAACACCACATTTACAGATGCCAACACCACATTTACAGATGCCAAGAACACATTTACAGATGCCAAGAACACATTTACAGATGCCAAGAACACATTTACAGATGCCAAGAACACATTTACAGATGCCAAGAACACATTTACAGATGCCAAGAACACATTTACAGATGCCAAGAACACATTTACAGATGCCAAGAACACATTTACAGATGCCAAGAACACATTTACAGATGCCAAGAGAGCTGCCAACACCACATTTACAGATGCCAACACCACATTTACAGATGCCAAGAACACATTTACAGATGCCAAGAACACACTTACAGATGCCAAGAACACACTTACAGATGCCAAGAACACACTTACAGATGCCAAGAACACACTTACAGATGCCGCCAAGAACCACATTTAGAGCTGCCGCCAAGACCACATTTAGAGCTGCCAAGACCACATTTACAGATGCCAAGACCACATTTACAGATGCCAAGAACACATTTACAGATGCCAAGAACACATTTACAGATGCCAAGAACACATTTACAGATGCCAAGAACACATTTACAGAGCTGCCAAGAACACATTTACAGATGCCAAGAACACATTTACAGAGCTGCCAAGACCACATTTAGAGCTGCCAAGACCACATTTAGAGCTGCCAAGACCACATTTAGAGCTGCCAAGACCACATTTAGAGCTGCCAAGACCACATTTAGAGCTGCCGCCAAGACCACATTTAGAGCTGCCGCCAAGACCACATTTAGAGCTGCCAAGACCACATTTAGAGCTGCCAAGACCACATTTAGAGCTGCCAAGACCACATTTAGAGCTGCCAAGACCACATTTAGAGCTGCCAAGACCACATTTAGAGCTGCCAAGACCACATTTACAGCTGCCAAGACCACATTTAGAGCTGCCAAGACCACATTTAGAGCTGCCAAGACCACATTTGGAGCTGCAGGACTTCAGAGTACTTTGAGTGCACCAGTTTCACAGCAGTTTGAGAACACCAGTTTCAGAACACCGTTTTCAGAGCCGAAGGACTCTACTTTGTGAGCCGCAATTTGAGAGCAGCAGGACAAAATTTTGAGAGCAGCTGGACACCACTTTGTGAGCAACAGTTTGAGAGCTCCTGGACATCACTTTCTGAGCAACAGTTTGAGAGCAGTAGGCCACCACTGTACAGCACCAGTTTGAGAGCACAAGTTTCCGAGCTGTAGGACTCCACTTCAGAGGACCAGTTTGAGAGCAACAGGACACCACTTTGTGAGCAGCATTCTTGGAGAAGCAAGTCACAAATTTGTGAACAACAGTTTGAGAGCACCAGGACACAAATTTGAAAGCACAAGTTTGAGGGCAGAAGAACATCTTTTTAAGAGCAAAAGTTTGATATCAGCAAGACCCTACTTTGAGAGCACCAGTTTCAGAGTAGTTGGAGAGCACCAGTTTCAGAGTAGTTGGAGAGCACCAGTTTCAGAGTAGTTCCAGAGCACCAGTTTCAGAGTAGTTCGAGAGCACCAGTTTCAGAGTAGTTCGAGAGCACCAGTTTCAGAGTACCATGAATGCACTGAACTATAAAGGTTAAAAGAAATTAAAATTAGCCTCTTATACAAACAATTTCATTGGCGAATAACTTTTAAATTCATTGAAGAGGTTATTTAAAAAAAATTATAATATTAAGACAAGATCAAAATTATCATACTGTTTGTTTATCCTGTAGTTGACATTCAACACTGGAAATAGAGAGGTAGGCCAAACTTTAACAATTGCAACTCTGTTCTTCGATTGTTTACCCTTTTCCTTGGCCTTGATTGTAATTTATTTGGGTCTGAAAATATGTTTTAAGATTTTTTTTTTAAGAAATATCATTTATATATTACAAAAATTGTCATAACTTGAAATCCTATGAGCATAACAGAAATTATTTATATAAATAGAAACTCACTTTCTACAAACCTGCCCAAGTTATCTCTTCTTTTTACATGCGTTTTCTTTGGCCGACCTCTCTTTTCTATATACCCAGGTGGTCTAACTGGGATGGTTGAAGGAGGACTGCTGACAAGTTGGGGAGATGGTAGAATAATTTCACACTGGAAATATGGAGGCAACCCAACTTGCAGCAGTTCCTGTTCACTCCTCCTTTTCTTTCTTGGGCAGCTCTCGGGTGGAGTAGTGGTTTCTTCCACTTGAGGAAGATCTAGAAAATATTGAAAAATATAGTTCAAAGGTTGATTATTTTGAAAATTTATTTCTACTGTAATCTATTTTTACAAAGTTTTTCTAACTACTTATTTTTTATGAAACCATAAGTTCAGTTTTTAAATGTAATTCAAACACATTTATAATTAGTGCATTTTAAAAGTTTGCCATGTCACTAAGCCATTCATTATTAAATTTATGATGTCCAAATAACCCTGAATATGTGATAACACGGTCATAATGGCGATTTTGCTGTACTTTTAGTAAAACATTTGCTGAGCAATTTTTGAAACTGAATATTATCTAAGAAACAGAAGGAAAAAGGTTATACGTATTATTAATATCAATAAGTATTTAAAAATCCATTTCTGCTCCTTACTATAATATTATATAATCATGTAAAATCCTACCCATAGACATCGAAATGCTCTATTGCATGCACTTATGCTGACTGCTGTTCATTAGAAATAAATGCAGGAATTCATCAGCAACAAATGCTAATACTGCAATTGGTCATTCAGAGTGACAACAGATGGGGTTTTCGGAGTAATTACGTTTTTGTTCCATTGGACTAAGAAAATTGTCGTATACAATGATATACGTTTGTAAGCAAACTCCTTGCAACCTTGCTGGAACAGTTCAGGCAGGAGTATTATGATCTGTAAAATGTTTTCCTAGCATCCTTAGGTTCACTCATCATTGTGGAAGGCATAATGAATCAATACAAGTATGCATTAGTCCTTACAGAATAGGTGCACTCCTATGAGCTCATTGTTTTTCCACATGATGACATCTAAGCAGCAAGAGGATGCAAGGTGTCATACAGATGGCAATGTACATGGGCGGTTCGAAGAGCACCAGGATGATTTTACCTGGCGAACAAACTCACTTGATGTAAATGCAATCAAGATTGTGTCAGATCAGCTTGATCATATAGATCCTTAACCACATAATTTAACACAGTTTCCCATGGTACTGGAATTATGCAGGGATACTGAGCATGCTAATTCCAAAAACCTGACAGATTTTGTTCATGAAAATCTCCTAACAGTCCTCTCTGTGAAAGGTAGTTATGTCTTTAGACAGGTGGTCGCATTAGTAGTACTGGACTGTGTTAACAAGTATACAAGATTTTTTAAAAAATCAAATGCATAAATATATATTTAAAACAATAGCTATAAAAATGAACTAAAAGGAAAAAATGAAGAAATATATTGTTAATTTTATTACACATTATGCATACTCTGCTTCAAAATTAGATATATTTTTGAATAATTAATATTAAACTAGTATATGCTACCAATAAATTTTAAAATGTCAATTTCAAACAGTTTACCATACTGTGCAGACTCAATTATAATTTTGCAAAAGCAAAGTTCTAATGCTGAAATGTCTATAAATTAAATGTAAGTATTTTACATCCTTTATTATATAATGATAAATCATCTTACATTTTATTTTATCAAACAATACCTGTTGTTCAAGTTCTAATAAAACATTTATTGTATTTATTTTATAATTAATTAATTTCTCATTTAATGAATACTGAACTTAAACAGCTCATACTTTCTAATAAATGTTTCTATTTAGTGCTTGCAATTCTTAAGCAAAAAGGCTTTAATTATCTAATATTTTAAAGCATAGTAAATGTAAGATTGCAATTAGATAAAATAAGAAATCATTCATAGCATATATCACAGTTTCTCGAAAAAAACAGCAGCAAATTTATCAATCCTTGTTGGAGTGTCATTTTTTTTTTTGCAAAAGGACTTTAAAGTGGATTCCACATCACCACAATACTTTATCCATTGAATAGGAAACAAATCCACGATTTGTTGAGCTGAAACGCAAAAATAACTATTTGCCTAACAATTTGATGTACTTGCTTTTTAACATTTCCCTTATCGAATTAAGAGATATCAACTTTAATTACTCAGTATTGCGGTATTCAGTATACTTAGGAATTTAATATAAGCAAACTTATAAATTAATTTAAATAATTCCTATTTTTCATTGAGTTGAACATTAAATTTTTCATTTTAAAATTTTGTTAGCACTTTTTGTAAAAATTAGTTAAAATTGGTTTGAATTCACTGTAAAAATCTATATTGCTATACACACCACTGCATTAGTGGTTATTTCTAGAAAGGAAAGGTGAATAACCCTTTCAAATGTGAAAACTCATTGCAATCAGTGGGGGACAAAATAAAAAAAGGATATGATGTATTTTTCCACATTCCCACATATTAATTTCTTAATTAATAAAATATACACTTTTAAATTTTTAGAAAAAAATCCTTTTCCCATCTGCAATAAGCACATTCTAGCTTTTTAACCCACTATCCAAATATGCTACAAAAATTTCCAAACTCAACATAAGTTGAAACTATAATAAAATTTTCAAATATATTCCATCTCATGCAGCTTGCGTGAAGTTGAACCACGCAGGAGGCTTTATTTTGTAGTCTGCAAAACAATATTTTCAATAAAGCATCACAATTTATTAATTCATTTAAAAAACTGAAATTTAAAAATAAAGAAAACTAGAAAACTCTGCAATAAAATAAAACTGAGAAAATCTTTGTCCTATAAGTTTTCATATTATTTATTCAAGTATTACAGCAATAAATCCAGAAGCATGAAATTTATACTAACATTAATCATATATATTATGTTACTCTTTCCCATTATTTGTGAAGTTCAAATCAATTGTAGAAGTTACATAACGGGTTCCAAGAGGAACAAAGTGAATACGAGATTTCTATAGTGGAAAAAAAGAAATTTATAATGTGTGACACTTAAAAATATACAAATGCACCTTTAAATCATAAATGAATTATTGTTAATGTTTCTTTTCTGAACTTCATGTCAAATCTGCAAATAACTGAAATTGTTGTACCAGGATGCTTCCCTGAAACTAGCCCTGAGATGGGCTCTACCAGTTATACAGGAGCAGCCAAGAGGAGCCTGATTTTGAAGAGAAAGCATAAATCTCCCAATACTTGGCCTGCTCCCCCCAGAGGTATCGTTTCGCTTAGAGGATATCATGCCTAGTTTTAACCCTTTCAGGCGCACTACAATTTAATGTTGAAATTAAAAATTGTAGCTTGCCTATTTAGGCCTTTAAGATTATTCGGTAAAAGTTTTGTACCGGTTACATTTCCCATTTCAATTTTGTGCGTGTTTCATCACATGGAACACTGCACCGCTAGGATCGTAAAAAACGTGCCTTGCAGTGAAGCCCGTATACGCGTAAATGTTTTTACATATGAATGAAACAATGCATTACACCTGTGTAGGAGATTTAGCGTGATCTAGGGTGCATCTCAGAATAGGGCCTGCTACTCTACACCAAAAATATTAATAAAGATTTCTGTACAATATTTTCAGTTATCCAACTAAGGTTTTGGGGCTGCATAGAGGAGCCTGGTTGAGATAAATCATCGTTATTATTTTCACTAGCATCTGACACAACATTGTCAGACTGAGATTGATCAAGTGGTTTAGGAACATATTTCTTGGTACCACTATCAATATGTTCTGATTCCCTAACAGAGAGCAATTTTTGAAGCATATTTATTACTTCAGAAGGACTAAGACCTTTACATGCTATTTATTTGTAATCAGCAAAATAAAAAATTAACTAGAAATTAATATTTTAGTTGCAAAAAGTAAACTAAAAGTATGTAAATTCAAAAAAATATATATATACAATATTATAGCAACTTAAAGAAAATCAAAGGCATAAAAATAATGCTTTTCTAACTAACTGATATAATCCTATACCACACTGAAGCTTCCCAATTCAAGAGGGCAAAACAGGTGTAGAAAAATTACCCATACAAGTAATCCTTCTTTGTAAATTCAACATTAGTTTATTCCACCCCAAAAGAGAGAAAAAGCATTAAAAAATAAACAGCTGTTTCTCTCGTCATTGAGTTCAAGGCAAAATGCGCTCTGAATCGCCTAAAGGAAAATGCCGTGCAGCGCTGTTTTCCAGGGGATGGAACACCTTGTTTTATCAGGCAATTCAGCATATACTTTATGCATAAACAATATAAATAGTAAAAGTAATATAATTGTCAAAAGTACAGACAACAAATACAGAAATTTCTTTTAAAACTATTTTTGTATGAGAAACAAATTCTGAAGTATTCCTTCAAAATAAAGGGATTTAAGTAATCTGCTATAATTAAAAATTATTGATAGGCTTATGTAATGCTGCCATCTATTATCAGAAAAAGTTTAAAGAACATTTTAAGTTAAATTTTCTCTATTTATCACTAAATGCAATGATTTGTAGGAATGCAAAGTAGTTCATATCCTTACTTTTTTATCTCAACAAGATCTTAATGATTTTAAAAGGAATTTAAACTTTTGTAAAACGGCGGAACATTTAAGTTGCTGGCTCAAAAACGCAAGAAATAAAAATCACTTGGTAACAAATAAAATTTGGTGTTCCATCACCTGGAACACTAAACCACAAAGGATAACATGCCTAAGTGCCTTTAGCAAACATGATGGGACTTCGGATTCGAACTCATTACCTCTAAGCAACCAATCCACTGCGTCTCAATGAATCGTATCAACTTATTCATATCAACTTACCAGCTGCATCAGCTTTCCTCTTTTTAGTTGGAATACGTGGCATCTGTGGTGTGTCTTGCTGAGCCTGCCCTCGCTTGCGTTCCTCGCCTAAATTTCAAAAGATTTTGATTATGTAAGCAAAAATTTAAGTATTCTATATTAGCTTTCACATTTTAGGAATGGCAGATATATATTTATATGTTAAATCTTATGTATCTGAAAATGATAGATATTATAATATTTTTTGACATAGATCTAGTTTTTAGTAATAAAACTTACAAATGACAAGCAATATTCTGTAATTAAAACCAATCACATGTTTAATTTGAAGATGCAAATTTAACGTTTAGATTATTGTTTAGAGATTTTTCTTAATTTAACAGAAATAGTTAAATAGGTGAGAAATTATGTAGTGATCAAAAATGTTCTTTGAAAGATACCAGCAGATTTTGCTCAAAAATACTAGAGATTATAAGCATTAAGATTTTAGTGTTTGAGGAAGTTTTTATGAAGCAGTATTGTCATAAAATTAAACTGAAGAGCAAGATATGAAGCGGATGTTAAAAGTAAAACAAAAATATTTCAAACAGTTTATATTAAAACTCTATCCATAAATAATTGGTATCATTTGACTTTCATCATTAAACCTCAAGATCTTATGCTTAAAAGATTTAAGTTTTGGAAGTCAGAGCAGATATTGATCTAAATCAAAAACTTGATTTAAATTTTCTACATTCTTGTACAGTTTATTAATAAGTAATAGCGTCTCAGTCACGCTATATATTTTATGAAATACTAGAGGGATTTTTATAAATGGAATTCGTTTTTAATCATATATTCACCGAAAACTTATGTTTGATTATAATTTCGTAACACAAAGAACATTTAATTTTGCTCAAAGCATTAAAAAATTGGCGCCTGCGAGGTTAACGTCCGAAATCGTGCTTGTAAAGCTATTTTACCACTGTTACTTCAAACCTTTTTCTTTCTTGCAAGAGGTGAGAGTGTTTCATAAACACCTTCATAAAAGAATCCAATGACTGAAACTTTGCTATCCTTACAAAATTAGAAATATATCAGTGTTATCTCAGCATGGTTAATTTACATTAAATAGGTTCTTCACGGACACATCAATAAAAGACCAGTGCTATTGGAATGCTCAGCAAAGCAATTTTCCAAATCTGGAGCACAAATTCTAAAATAGTTTAGCCCTTTTAAGTACTATTTTTATTTCTACAATCTTAAGAATAATGCTTTACTTGGAGTCATGGTCAATTTTCCCACTCAATGATTGATTTGATAAGAACACTTCTGAAAGGTAGATACTGTACCACATAAGTATCCTTTAAATGTCTGTCAACATACTAATCACAAAATTTATATTTGCGACGGTAACTTTCTTTCTACCATCTTGCCAGGCTCCTTGTGAGATCCACAGTAAAACTAATTTAAGAACATACTATGCAAACTAATCAGTATGCATGCATTCCAGATAAGGACAATTAGTAATAATGAAATTTGGGAGTGCACGGATGAGGGTGTTATTAATTGTTGGAGGATAGTTTCGACCAGCAACTTGCCTCCCCAAAGCATCCCACACATTTTCATTGGAGTTTAGATCTGGAGAACGTGATGGCCATACGAGGCGTTGAATACCCTCGCTGTCTAGACAAACCTGAACAGCTAGTGTTCGATGACATGTTGCGTTATCGTTCATAAAAACAAATTTATCACCGACAGCACCACGGAAAAGACAAACATGAGGAAGTAGAACTTCATTAATGTATCGTTGGCCCGTCATAGCATTCGCAACCACACGTAGGGACTTGTGGTCATTGATCGTGATTCCGGCCTACACCACGACACTGCATGTCGGATATCGGTCCCTTTCCTGGATATTTTCTGTACGATAAGCATGTGAGCAATGAAAAATCGCCACTAGAGGGCGATCAAAAAAGAGGCAGTTGATGTACGTCGATCGAGAGATGCGATCAGAGATTTGGCGAAGCGCAATGTTCAATAAAGTTATTTGTTACTGAAATGCAGTATTCTCATTTAAAACGTCCTGACATGGTTATAAGTATAAATAACCTTAAATGATAAATTAAGTTAAAGCACGTAGGCTTTTAACATTTCAAAAGTGGGATATTTATCCCCTTTGATGCCAGTTTTGTTTTCTTCTCCGATATGGAAACTCGTATATGCTTGTGAATTATGATTAAAAATAGGAATACGTTCCTCATAAGTAAGGATTAATTTTGGGTGAAGAATACGGAAGAATTTACATGACGAAAGGTACTTGAAACTATGAGTTTCATCAATGCGGAATAAAAGAAACGAAAATACGCAAGTGAGTGATCTTTTTTTATTTTGCGCTTTTGATTTCGGTAAGCTCTAAAATAACTTCATTTCTGGCGAAAGGAAAAAAGATAGATTTAATTACTTTAACTACTGAATTAGGAGAAACCGTTCCCCAAGATTGTAAGGTAATAGATTTAAGGAACATAATCATTAGTTCAAAAAACTATGAAGGAGAATTTGTTAAAATTTTATTGGAAGGTATTATTGAAGATTGCTTAGCCCAAAAACAAGAAGAAAAAGCTCGTAAGTTTGAGTTACAAAAATTACATTTACAGAATGAGAGAAAATGCAATAAGAAATGCCAGATTTCGAATAATTTTTAATTCAGAAAACGCGATTCTTACAATTTGCAACATCTTATGCAAAAATATGATGTGAATGAAGGTGATATAAGTTTTTATCTTATATTATTTGAAAGACAAGCGCGACGAACGGGTTTAGATGAAGCTCATTGGGTTTTCCATCTTTTAGGACTTTTACCATATGAAATAACTCAGTGTATTGCCCGCGAACGGGACCATAAAGCAAATGATTACTATTATGTGAAGGAACTATTATTAAAAAGATTTAAATTAAGCCCAGAAAGATTTCGGCAGAAATTTTATGAACATTCTCGTACAATTAAGAATACATGGAATGATTTTACTTATGAGTTACTGAAATTATTTTAATGAGTGGTTAGATGGTCTTAAAATTACTAATTTAGAAGATCTTAAGGACTTAATTGTTACAGAACAATTAAAGAAAAGTGTTTCCCCTACCATTCGTAATCACTTCATAGATGAATGGACCAATTTCATTAATCCAGATAAATTAGCTGAAAAATTAGATTCGTATGAGAATGCTAGATTCGGAATAAAATCTTGTATTGAAAACAAAAACGTGAAATTTTTTGAAAAAAGATCTTATTTTGATAATTATGTAAGCAAATTTAATGATCGCTGTAAAAATGAAAATTTCATATGTGAAGCAAGAGAAAACTGCGAATTTAAAGTTTCCTAAGAATGAGTGTTTTTATTCTAAAGAAAAGCGAAACACAAATTTTAGTTCTCGTAGTCATAAAAATAGCATTAAATGTTTCAACTGTAATGATTATGGGCACATTTTTAAAGACTGTCCAAAAGAAAGAAAAATTTTAATTTGTAGAGAATGTGGTGAGTGGACATACCCAACGGCATTGTTCAATAAACAAAGATAAAAAAAAAGTTTGACGGTAAATTATGCAAACCTTACCCCCATTAAATGCTTATATGAAGGAAGCAAATATAAATAATTCTGAGCATTTGATAAATAGCTTAATAGATACGGGATCGAGCATTTCATTAGTTAGGAATTCTGTTGCAATTAAATCAAAACTGAATATAATTCCGTTTAAGAGAAAATTGTTTGAATTTGGTTCTACTGTTGCATCTGCTTCACACTTGGGATAAGTCAAGTGGAATTAAGAATCGAAGACGTCGAGCAACATTTGAAATATTCGTTGTGAATGATGATACTATATCTTTTGACCTAATTGTAGAAAGAGACTTTCTAGACAAAACAGAAATCGCTTTCGCCCGAATTGGCTCCAAATTGCATATCTAGTATTCAAATAGTACTCCGTTTTCTGAAGTGGAAGTCGAATCGGAACATCAACAAATAAAAATAAAAACAGAAGAACCTATTATAATAGAAAAAAATACATTAATTTTATTCAGGCGAAAACAGAAAATGTGAAAAATGGTCTTGTATTGTTAGAGGGAAAAGAAAAAAATTTCGATTCTGTTTTTAAAATTTAAAATGGTAAAACGGTAATTCCTATTATGAATAATGGTTCTTTTCATATTAAGTTAAAAGAAAATCAGTGCCTGAGATTAAGGGTAACCGATATATCGCAGGGTTGGAATTTAAATTCTGAATTTATTCTTCCATTTAATAATCTTTGTAATGCAACTGAAGATACAATATTCACTGTAAATAAAGATAAATGCACGATTAAAATAGACGATATTAAATTTGATAAAACTATTCCTTATGACAACAAATTGGAAATTCTGAAACTAATTAATGATTATAGAGATCGTTTTGCCATGAATATAAGTGAGTTGAGATGTACTACATTGACATCCCTCATTGAAAATTAATTAGAAGTTTGTTTGACCTTGAGTGAAGATGTACAAATATTGATGATACAGCAGGCTGATCCAGAAATACGAAAATTAATAGAAATATTCAGGAAAAAATATCAGGATAGAACAAAAGAAGAAAAACAGCTTATAAGAAATTATGTGTTTACGAGAAAAAGATTATTTCGATGCATAAACGAAAATGGAAAAGAAAATTTTCTCTATGTTATTCCAAAGAATACGAGAAAAAGTACAGTAATTAAATTCCATGATCTTATGGGACATTTTTCTGTTGATAGAACTGTTAATAAGATAAAAGAATTGTATTGGTTTCCTTATATGAAACGTTATGTATGAAGGGACATTTCAAAATGTTTTGAATATTTGATGAACAAAACGCCCTTAGGAAAACATCCTGGCTTATTAAATCCAATTAAAACAGGTCGTAAACCTTTTGCAATTATACACATGGATGATTTAGGAACTTTTGTTAAGAGTTCTAAAGGAAATCAAGAACTTTTGGTCATGATAGATAATTTCACAAGATTTGGCCAATTGACTCAAGTAAAGAGTACGTCAACATCACATGTGCTGAAGGCTCTGAAAAAGTTTGTAATACTTATGGTCTACCTGAGAAAATAATAACAGATCAAGGAACTTGTTTCACTTCTCATCAATTTCAACAATATTGTACTGAAAATGGTATACATCATACACTCAATTGTACGAAGCGACCATGTGCAAATGGAATGGTTGAAAGAGTTAACAGAACAATATTGTCTACCATAACAACTGGTATGGAAGATCAGAATCAAAGATTGGGATGTTAAAATGCGTGAAGTTGAGAAAAACTTGAACAACTTTGTAAACAAGTCAACGAAGAAGGCACCATTTGAATTGCTCCATGGTTATTCTCCACGATTCAACGACGGAATTTTGAGAAAGTTAGCTGATGAAGAAGCTCAGAGTTGGCAAGATTCATCTGTAGTGCAGGAAGAATCTCGAAGACAAATAGAAGAAAGTCAACAAAAAATGAAGTATTATGATAAAAAGAGATGTAGCGCAATCACGTTTGAACGAGGAGAGATTGTCGTAATGAAAAGAGCTCAGAATACTTCAGGCCAACCTACGAAGACACAATTTAAATACCGATTTAAATTGCCAAATGATGTCTACCGTGTGATTCAGCTGGAAGAAAAAAAGAAAGGCCACTTCTACGCAACAACAACTCACATTAATCATCTAAAACCATGGCTAAATGAACCAGATTCGGATGAAGATAGTGATATCGATAGTTCCATTAGTGATGATAATGATTGTTCTCTGAACAGCCCTAAACGCAATCCACATAGATCCACTCGCAAGGACTAAAGCTGAATGAGGGATCCTAAATGGTGAGATCTTTTCAATTTCATTTAAAGAAAAAAATTGCATTTACTGTATACTGAAATATTCATCAAATATTATGAAAATTTGTTAAATTTATTCTGTGAATGATTTAATATTCCTAAGTTCATTTATTTTCTAGTAAACTTTTGTTGTAAGTAGTTTTATTAGAATTTAGAATTGTATCAAGAATTACTAGTGGAAAAAAGTGTATTATATATTATTATAGTTTTTTTTTTATCTTACATAATGAATTTTCTACCTTTAATGAAAGATGTGTATTATTAATGATTATAATTACAGTATTCGTTTGTGTGAATGAAAAATAACGTTAGTTATGTAGTTAATAATTTTATTTAATCTGTGTTTAATTTTAATGTTAATTTTGTTGTATTAATTAGTAATTGAGTATTATACCAATTGAGGACAATTGTAAGACAATTGACAGTCTGGCCGAATGTGAGAAATAAAAAATCGCCACAAGAGGGCAAAAAAAAAAAGAGTCAGTTGATGTGCATCGATCGTGAGATGCAATCAGAGATTGGCGAAGCGTAATATTCAATAAAGTTGTTTGTTACTGAAGCGCAGTATTTTCATTTAAACGTCCTTACATGGTTATAAGTATAAATAATCTTAAATGATAAAATTAAGTGGAAGCACGTAGGCTTTTAACATAAGGAACTCTGAATTTAATAGAATAAATCATCATCACAGGCAGGAAATGGACGGAGTATTAAATTTTAATGCTTGTATGTAACGACTGTTACTTCAACTTCAACTGTAAAACTTGACTTTAAACTTGTTATTATTGTTCTATTCTTTATAAATACACTCAAGTCCATAAATTAAGGATAATGCAAGTTCAGGCAATGAAAGAACTTATTTTGCTTCATGAATTAAATATATTAACTTCCACAGCTAAGTTTTAATTTTTATTCATTTTTTATGGAAAATCACTCTTATTTAACTGCTTGGATTAAGTCAATAGTAACCAAGAGTGAATCTACATGCTCTAATACACCAGAAAGTGCAACCAAAAAGCCAAAAAATTTCTGTATTACTTAATGTTGTTAAAGCTATTAAAACAAAGCACACGTGGGCGCATAACTTATACCTTATTGAGCAGCTTTTGAGAAGAGGTGGATGTTAAGTACAGATGCCTTCTGTCATACACAAAAATTAGATGGTTACTCAGAGAAAAATCGCTAATCTTAAGTATTCGAAAATTGAATGCCATTGCAAAGATTTCTCTTAGAAAAGAAGTCGCCACTAGGAGTGCATTTCATTGACAAGGTATGGGTCACAAACCAGAAAGTTAGCACACCTGTGCCAAATCAACTGCTGGAGATTGCAAGAGACTGCGGCCTTAAAATTACGTTCAAGACAACTCTGCTGTGTTCTGGATTAAAGTCAGTGCAGAATCGCCTCAGGTTGTCACCATAGTACTTAAATCCCTATTTCCATTTAAAACAACCTGTCTGCGAGAAGTTGTGTTTTCTGCAGTAAGAGCAACCAAAACAAAGCAACTGAATAAACCAAAACAAAGCAACTGAATAAACCAAACATAAGCGACCCACTTTGGGTGTCATTGTCTATAATTATTCCCATATTGAACCCTTCACTGCTAAGAAAAAGGCTCAGGGTTCTCATTGATTTAACATTCTAGTAAATTAAAATGCTAAATCACTTTATATATACTTTTTGGAGTAAATGAATTTTATTTTCAAGGCATGTTTAAATACAATTAAATTAATCAAAATATACTAAAATATAAATATCAACGTTCCCCCCAGCAGGCCATGGTAAAATTATTGATGACCGGTCCGCAATGATAAAAAGGTTTAGGGAACACTGCTATAGATAATTTATTTTTCCCATCTTTCTTTCCCATCAATTCTTTGCCAATGGCACATACTATTAATTTAATACTATTCCACTTGTTTCATATCGTCTATATATAAGTATTATAACTAAGTATTACATTCTTAAAATTCTCAAGTGTGTATTAATGTGGCAGGTTATCTTTGATCGATGTCTTGTTGTACAAATAATATTGTAAGATAATTTTCAAAAATCTGATTTTGTGAATGAGGGGCACCAACGCAATAACCAACAGGTAGAGTACAGAATCCCTTCTCGCTCCTAAATGCTAAATATATTTGTAAATAAAACAATGTATTTACAACTATAACAGAAAAAATTTATTCAATAACCAATATTCTTTACATTACTAGATTAAAAAATGCATAAAATAATGAATAATTTAAGTTTTTAATCATTTTTTATTGATTCCTATTAAGTATTTCAAGGTGTGTATAAAAACCTTTTTATAAATAAACTTATTAAGAACAAATAAAAAACAATTAAAATATTCCTAGGCGTTAAGCAGGAGTTAAAATCATGATATAAATTTCTGTTTTGATTAAGGGAAAAGCTTTGATACAATTGGTTCCTTATCAAGAGTGTATTGCTGCATTCTAATGTTCCTTTATAAAATACAACAATATACTAACCTTGATAATGATTCAAAACCTCAAATTCAAAATAGATCGTTTCAAAACTTTCATAATACAAATGACACTTTACACCAGAGGGCCGTCTGTGGTGAAAACCGATAAAGGCACTGTAGGGCTTGGGTTGCATATGGGCTGTCTTGCCATCAACTTTAGGGTAGAATTTTAACAAAATCAGCCAAAGCAGTAACTCAATTTATGTACACTAAAATATTACCTTGGAGTAAGACACTGCCCTTTGCCTTTCCCTTTCTAAATAAGTCTTTTATGGAACCCTCTTCAGTGTCTTAATTAAAATAATATAAATTAAACTATATTTCATGTAATTTCATCACACAATCAGAATCTTAGCATCACCTAACTTTCATTGTAAATTGAATATCAATATTTTTGAATACTTACATGTCAACTACTGTATACATAGAAGTTATTAATGCACAATATTGCTTAAAAAAATTATATGCTATTAATTTTTTATTTTAAATACTCTATAAATTAATAACTACATAAATTCATTACTAGCTCATTTTAACAGATCAAGCTAGTATTGTTTGACGATGATTACTGGAAAAAAATTACTTTTCACAAATTTATTAATATTTTTTTCTTAACAATCCCACGGATTCGCTACAATGAAAAAGTAAGAGATCAGCAAGCAAATTCTTGTATCCTAGACGACTAGCAAAAAGTTTCTTGATAGTAAACATTAAGTTAAGTTTAATGTAAACAAAAAACTATAACATAACAACCGTATTTTCCTGTTTATAATCCGCAGATTATGTGGTATATAAGGTCCATATTCAATGTACTAGAAAAAACATTTGTTTATAAAAAATTTTGCTAGCAATTATATTTTAATGTTTGTGAAGCGAATTTGAAACACATATTTATTCAAATGTGTTTTTATTACTTTGATAATCAGCTGTAACAATAAGTGTGGGTAAGTGTGGAACTAACAATTATTAATAAAAGTAGTTACAGTCAGTTATTTAACATACATGTCTTGGTGCCTAAATTTAAAGAAAATCTTAATTTTAAACCTTACCTTTATTATATTTGAAGAATTGTCCATTTTAAGCGAGTTTATTTTCCTTTTTAACTATTCAGGCATTAACGAAGCTTTTAAAGTTATTTCAAATTATATGGAAATTAATAATTCCTATTAATTTAAGAAAGCCAAGGCATTTAATAAGAAATTCATTTTTAATTTTTCCAAAAAACTTACTGGCTCTTGTCTTGCGGCTCTTTCTGGGTTGACTTGACAATTGTTGTTTGCTTTTCCTTTTCCCAGAAGAACCTGGTGAATAAAGTAATAAAAAGATCAGTTTCCTTATTTAATTCCTGCATTACTTATTAGAACAAAAAATTTTATTTTTATTTTTATTAATTGTTCTTAATTAGTAATATAATTAATAATAAAGTAATAAATTCAAAATAAATAAAAAATTATTAAAATTAAATTATAATATTTTATAAGTGAAACAAAGATTAATATAGAGGTAAAAAATGTCGAATGAGACTTGCTTATGTGAAACAATTTTCTACATCTTAAATAATCATCCAATCAGCAACTCAGCGTCATTAATATATTTAAAGTATGATATTAGCTTCACACCACTTAACAGTTAAAATACTGCTCTAAATCATTTGATCAATAAGCAGGCTTTTACATTGAGGCTTCTGGGAGGACTTTTTATTGATATGGAGGTGTGTTAGTAATCCACAAGACAATCATCTTAACTGATATGAAAGCAGGTTGCAAAAAGGGTTACCAATTAAGGTCGATACCAGACCCTTCAAGTGTGAGGATTTTAATCTTATCACTAAATCAAGTTAAGCTCTTGTGCACATAAACTTTACATGTTCAAAAATATAAATTTTTTTAAACTGTTTTGCTTTTTTATTATTTTATTAAAAGAGTGAGCGCCTAAATCATTTTAGATACTATTTGTTTTTGCAACACACATTTTCTGATAATGATTTTATACGCAACGATATTTCTTTGTCTTTCTCTTTTTAGTACTTGATTATACTCACTGAAAAAATAGATATAATAGTATCCAAATATTTTCTTCTTTTGACTCCATTAAATTAAATACTAATTGATAGTTTTTTCATCAAAAACTAGAACTGAAAATGTAACACAACTCTTATAATTTCTATCTACAATTGCTTTCACATGCTTTTAAAGCTATTTTTATCACCTTTCTAAGCTTTAAATCAACTGGTGTATAATCTAAAACTGCGAAAGGTCAAATACATTGTAAATGTTAATATATACAAACTTACTCAATTCCTTTTATGGCTTTCTTAAATTTTATTCATAAAAGTAATAAAGCTCCAAGTTATTATGAATTGTGTTACTTTGGATAAAACTCGGCTGAAAGTGTGTTTTTCTTTTTTTTGTGTTAATTTTCCTTACTACACGTGAAATGTTCCAGTTACAAAATCCACTGTGACTATCACAAGAGCCATACAACACCTTCCCATAATAAGGTTATAACAAAAGTCACTTTCTGAATAATGTAAAATTGTCATGACAAAATAACTATAATTACTTGAAAAGAATTGTTTGAAAGACAATTTATTAAATTATTAATTATTTTTTATTGAATTCCAAAATGCATAACAATCAATTAAAATTATTAATAAAATCTGGAATGCTGTAACTGAATAAATATTCAATACTGTAGCTTTTGCATTCAAAATGAAACAGCAGGAAATTAAAGTTATAATGAACTAAAAAGTGTCATGCAGTAAACTTTTTCTGTAAGTTTTTTTCCAATGTACAAATATAAAACTATAAATTAAATGAATTTGAGTGATTATAAATTAAGACAATATTTTTAGTTAAGGAAAACCCATCAATTTTACTAATACAAACAAGAACTCTTTAATTGGGAATTAAGAAATTAATATTTACAAAATTTATTCGTTTATCTCAAGCATAACTAGTTTGTAAAATGTCATTGAAACAACAAAAACTGAATCAAATCAATGAAAATAAAAGTAAGTAATTAAGAAAAGAGGCAAGCATAAGCAGAAAATCTTTTAAAAATATATAGAAATTTTAAATATTTGTCCTAATTAAATTACCTAACTTAATTATATTTAAGACTAAATTTAAGAAAAAGTATTAACTAAACAAAATTGCATTTCATTTGTAGAATTGTAAATATTAAATTTTAGAGTTGAATCTTGGAGATAATAATCAATGATTTAGATATTTGGCATGAAAATCATTCTCAGTTTTAGTTTTCAAAAGAAAAGGCTTCAAGGATTAAAGTCTTTAAGAGGGTGGTTTGGTTTGTTTGTTTGTCGCTCAACGGTCACTTTTTGCACACGAGGGCTAATTAGACCGGGACTTACGGTTTAAAGTGGAATCCGAACCACTACAAACATCCATGCCCAAGGTGGGATTCGAACCCACGAACTGTTGAACCGAAGGCAAGAGCGCTAACCATTCGGCTGCCAGCTCGGCTTTTAAGAGGGTGTTAAAGTCTTTAAGACCCATCCATCAATCTACCCATTAGGAGGAAAGAAAAAGGAAGTGGTTTTAACTGTGCAAAAATGTATGTCGTTGCCGCTTTTGTGGGTTAAAACTGCAACGCATCAGATACAACGCTTGCCTCTAATTGACCCCTTTATTGTGACATATCAGATACGTCATGGGCGCCGAGTCGGTAAAGGAGTTATGCAAAACCTAATGGATACACTTATATAAATATGTACACACATTCACACTGACTTATATATATGAGTGCTGTCAACACTAACCTAAAGAAAACTAAGCACTTCTGTGAGTAGAGAAAACACAAGATTGATTAAAATCCAAAGGTTTAAGTTTACTATTTAAAAAATTTTTTGATGAAAAATAAAAAATATATCAGCATTATATGAGAGTATCATGTTCACATTCCTCATCTAAATATAGAATAAAACCTGTTGCTCAACAACCTAATTGTTGTCCAAGGCCTATAGAGGCAATATCTGCTTTCCTGACACATTGCCCTTCGGTGTATGTCCTGGTTAGATGGTCAGCCTAAAGCAGGCAGCAAACATGTGCACTGCATTGCTTGTGGATGGTGTTTCATTTGTGTCTGTTTTGTGGATGCCTGGTGTCTAGTATACTAGCCAAACAAGAAACAATCACGTCACTCCAAATATTAACCAATAATTGCTTATTTACTATTTAACTTGCATTATTATTGTATTATATATTTGTTAATATTTCCATATTTCAAAACATAATCATGCCCAAAACGCGAAGAAATATTAATGTAATACTTTGATGTAAATATCAGCAGCAAATATTATTGCTGAAGTATGTTTGGAAGAGAAAAAAAGGGAGAACAAAATTTAAATAACATAAAACTGATTTCAATTGCTCATGAACTTATTTAAAATAAAGTTAGCAGTATTTCTTTGAAATGAATTTTTATAAACTATATTAAAAACTAAATTGAAAAATCATTTAATAAAAATTTTTGAGCTTCATACTTATGCATTTGCATTGTATTAAAAATCCTAATTTTAAAAATAATTGCATTTTATTTCAGAGTCTGTTTCACAATATTTAAATAAAAAATACGAATAAATTTATTTATCATATTAAAGTTCATGTATTTAATGCATTTATAAAAGTAATAATAAATAAATAAATACTATTTAAATTAGAGTTTCTGATGTGTTTTAATTGTAATTTAAATTAAATATGCCTTTTTCAGTGAATTTTTATTAAAAAATATACTCAAAATATTTTTTTAATTTTAAAAGCAATTTCAGTGAGGAAGATTTAAATATAATGAAAATAGTTTTTAAAAATTATATTGTGAAGTTTTACAAGAGAATTGTTTTTCGAAATTATTATTAAATATTCAAATGAGATCTTATATAGTTGATTTTTATTAAAGCACTTCGTATATTTTGTTTGGCGGAAAGCTCCGCCTCAATTTGGTCATACGTGGCGGCATTTCGTGGATGGCTGGTGGATGGTTAGTAGATGGCTTGTGGACAGCTGGTAGTCATCCACCGTGTCTGGTTGACGGTGAGCAGGTTTCTGCCTGCCTAAGGCAAAACCCCCTAGAATTTAGATCCCAACCAGGCTTGGTACTTAGTTTATCAACCTGGGGATGAAATAAAAGGCTAAGTTAACCTTTCCCAGCCCGAGGATCGAACCTTGTGCCTTAGGAGCATAAAGCACTACCATAAGGCTTAAATATAGAACTGTTTAACCTTATTAATTTCTTCCCATTTTTGATAAATTTACTTTACAGAAGATGCTTGTTTTCATGAACCTCTAATTTATGAACACTCGAGCTTTTACAAACTAGTGAGCAGACCCTATCATTACAAATCATAGATACAATTATATTTACTTTTTAAGTAAAATTTTGAAAATTGTTATTTCTTTGCGAATTTTGTTTTTGATAGTTTCTTTTTTTGATTATTTTTATGATCTAACATTTTTTAATTTTGTTTTCTGGTTTCTTTTTTATATGCCTGAGAAATGATTCATTTTTAAATAAAGAAGCCAAAAAGAGCAGATATTGAATACCATTGATAATCAAAGAAAGATAGTAAAAGACACAAGGATATCAGAAACATGAGAACTATGATGTCCAACTTGACACTTTTTCTGCCGTACATAACTTAAGAAGGAGATAACTCTTTAAAAAAGTTTGAGCTCTATTGTTCTATAATTGGTTTCATTTCATCTAAATAATTTAATTTATGAAGTTTTGAGTTTCAATTTATTTTCAAGAGGGAGATTGAGCCTTTTTGTTGCAGAAATTCAGTATGTTGCAATTGAAGAAAGAAAACGAGTTTATTCGTCAAATAAAAAAAATGAAAATTCTATATGAAATTAGATTAAAAAATGTAAAATACAATAGAAATAGCCAAAAGTATGGAATTCCAAAGAAAGTCTCAAGACAATTAACAAAATATATTTATTTTCCTAAAAAAGAATTGTTTCTGCTTCTCTGTTGCCTCTATTTTTTTCTGAACTTCATCTAAATAAGTATTTATGTTCTGATATGCTACTTGCTTATTAAGAAAAGTTATTTTAAAAAAGACAAGTTAATATTTTTTACTTCATAGAAATTTTTGTAGAAATAAACCTAAATTTATTGACAATTTTACAGATTAATTATGTTTTAATGAAACTATGCTATAGTCAAAAGTTCTAAAGATAATATTAAAAATTTTCTTTCCTGAAATTTTTATAGCAATTAAACTCCATTCTAGGTATGTAATTTTGAGAAAATTAAAAGTTAAAAATTTTATTCAAGATAAAAATTGGAAAGTAAAATAAAATTACTTATTTGATAATCTGAGAAAAAATTTTCAATTATTACACTAGGTAGAATGATATTTTTTAAATTTTATCAGTCTGAGAAGATTTTCTAATAAAAACATTTGATTTGATGTAGAATGCATGCAAATATAGGTAAAGTAACAAATTTAAAGACAGTAATTATTGCATAGCTTTTAAATAGAATATATCATTAATATAGTAAAAATATATATTAAAAAATTTAAACTAAAATTTCTTAAATTTAAAAAGTAAAACGAAAAATTTAGTATTAAAACTACTAAATTTAAAATAAATGAAAATTTGGTATTTAAAAAATGCATTTATCCATCATTAAAATTCAACAAATAATTGTTTTAAGAATAATATTTATTTCAAGGAACATACAAAAATTGTGGTGCAATTTTATAAGCAGTTTCACATCAAATTAGCTGATATTGAATAATCATAAATCTTTGTAGTATGAATTTAAACATGAAATTATTAAAAAATATTCATAAAACATTGTGTGTGCATTAAAAGAAAATTTTATTTTTCAAATTACTTATATTGTAGAACTTAAGCTAACATAATCTGCATACTACAATGAAGCAAGATAATAGAAATAAATGGAAAACTAAATCAATGAGAATTATTTTTAAGAAAAACATTTTTAATTTTAATAACACAGAAAAATAATCTTGATTTCTGAAAAGGATCTCAAAATGTGTTTTTAATCAAGCTTCACAATGTCTTTTAATAGACTTGCTCAAATTACTAACATTTCAGAAGTTAAAGTTATTATACTGTGCAATTTATTACAAACAAATCTTTTAATATAATTGCAGATAATTATTGGGAAAATTGCAATGAATGCCTTATTTGTATGTGTGTGTAAGTTAGGTTTGTTAATATTAAGAGAAGCTTCACAAAAAATAATTAATTTATAAATCATGGTTTTATGCCAGAGATTTATTTAAGGTACCAGAATTCATTATTTTCAAAATTAAGGTACCAGAATTCATTGTTTTCAGTGTGCAATTTTATGTGATATTAAGTTTTTTAATAATTAGCTATTTAACCATACAGAGCACAATTGCTAAAAGATAATTCAGTATATCAGCGAATTGTAAGAAAATATGAACTATTGAAAAATTTAGTTAAAATTTTAAAATTGAAAAATTTAACCATACAGAGCACAATTGCTAAAAGATAATTCAGTATATCAACGAATTCTAAGGAAATATGAACTATTGAAAAATTTAGTAAAATAAAAGTTAAGGTTTTTGAATTCCAGCAAATATGATTCTTAAAAAGTGAATTAGAAATCTTATTTACATGCATAAAATTGTTTTAAGTTTTAAATTGTAATATCATATTTTTACCAATTTCAACAAATACAAAGACAATTTTCTTTTAAAAAATATAGCAAAAGAAATTAAGAATATTGAATTAAAACTACTACAAATAACTAGGAATTACAAAAACTTAAAATCTGTTCATGCATTTTCTTGAAAATGAATTTCATATGAAAATATGTATAGTTAACAATGTGAAATATATATACATGATAAACATTTATCATGATATGTTATCTCTCTTCTGTAAATTCGATACATAAAGCACAATTTCCTACAAATAAAACGTATGCAAGTAAAAGTCTAAAACAATAGTGGCCCATGACTGCTTTTTTATAGTTAGAAGCAAGCATCTGATTAATAAAGTAATAAGAAATTTTAAACTCAGTACTTGCAATTGAGCAAATTTTACTTCCAAATGCAATTATATATAAGGGCAAATGAAATAATACTATTTTAAATTTTTAATTTATTTTTAGTAAAATATATAATTTTGCCATTTTATTTCATATACTAGAATCTGTATCATGTATACAATTCCGCATTTCGTAATTTTTTAGTGGAAAAAAATTTATTTTAAAATCCTTCAATGTTTTAAGCACAATCTAAATGTTTATTCCTATAAAATAAGCAGGATTACAGAAAAATATTTTTCATATTATTTAAAAATTATTGAGAATTTAAAAAATTGTGATCATATAAAATAATAAGTTTACATGTTGGAAAATACATAATTAGAAATTCTCTTATAAATTCAAATATATAAATAACAGAATTTAATTGCATTATGAAACAAAAAACCTATTTACCAATTGCCTTCAAACATTCAAAAGAGGGAAAAGGACGGGGTTTAAGATGTCTTAAATAACCTGAAATAAAAAATGCATGTAAACACTAATAGAATATATATAAATATACATACAAAACATTTAAGATGTAAATACAAACTATAAATATAAGATTTAAATAGAATTCAGATATGCAAACTATTGCAAAATTATTATATCCAACAAAGTTTGAACTTTATTACTAAATTTAAAGTATAAAAACAAAATTTTTAAATAAGTTTTAGATAAAACATATTGATACAGAAAAATAGTATATCAATGAAATAAGATAATGATGATTAGACTGGTGTTTCAATGAAAGAAGTTCATCTTTAAATTTTAAAAATAACTAAAACAAAGAATTTAGCAGAAAAAATAAAATAATAATTAAGGTAGAATAAATACTTTTGAATAAAATTTTACATTTAAAAGCCTTTTGGTTTCAAATGATTTGCAGCACATATACAAGTTTCATTACTTAAGTATACAATTGATTAGAATCACAGAAATCTCTTTTTGGATTCAGAATTTTAGCTTTTATTATTTTATGTAAATAGTTAAATTTATAGGATTTAGTGATTTCTTAACCATGATCCATATTTTGCTATTACTATGTTCAATACAAATTAACT